>CM059443.1:21828326-21915826 GCA_030390025.1 Squalus acanthias
TTTTGAGCCCTGAAGTGTGGGCTTTCCGACGGCTCCGAACCTCGCCAGGGTCAGTGAGGCGGGCCGTCGGTCTGCGGGGGTCGGAGGGGCCGAGATGTCCGGTGTGCAGGTGAGTGATGGGTGCATGTGTGCAGAGGTAAGTGTGTGAGGTGTGTGTAAAGTGTTTTAATAAGTTTTACTTACCTTTACTTCTTCCTGCAGGCTTCCTCCCTTCAGGTCTCGGGAGCCCCTCAGCTCACCGCACAGAAAGCAGAATGGCCGCTGAACTGTCAAAAACTGCAGCCTTCTGCTTTCTGCTCAGGAAGGCTTTCTAATTGAGTCTTGAGTAAAGACTCAACTTAGAAGACAGATTGTCAGTGTTTGACAGATGAAACGTCACTCGCTGACGTCACCTGTAACTGGCTTTCCCTTAATTGACCTGCTATGCCCGCTGGACGGGTTTAACAAGGTCAATTACGGGAAAATAGCGTGGGTTGGCCACAAGTCGATGGAGGTGGGACTAAAACCCGACAAGTGGGAGTCTCGCCTCCAAAAGCTCCCCATTGACAAAATCGAGCCCTTTGAGCCGACCCAAGCCGGAATTAAATCATGAAATTATTGAGGATAGCGGCAATTTTGAAGATGATCACTCCTGATCCTCTGACTCCAGCAGCCTGCCTCAAGATGCTCTCTGATATTCAATATTCTACGCAGTGCTCATCAGGCGACTTGTTTGACTCAAAAATGTGGTCTAGTCAGGAAAACATTGAAAAAGAAATTGCTCAGTGATTCAGTTGCGAAGATAAAACAGACCAAAATAAAAATAGCCCTTAATACAGTGAAATGACAGTAAAATATTGGATTTTTAATGCTTTTTTCTTAACCTTCAAATTGTAAATGCCTTCAAACAATTTAGAGGTGTTTACAATTGTTTATAAGGAAAGGTCCCCTAATGTTACTGTATGTATAATGTTATAATTTTGTCTGGTCTGACAGTGTATAACACTAGGCAGACCCAACTGTATTTCAACATACAGACATGATTAGTGGCCCAGTGCTTCGGAGTACCTGAATGCCAATTATTTCACTATGAATCAGACTTTGCTGAGGTGCCGAGTGGGTTAAAAGACCGCAAGACAGACATCCCCTCAGGCCCCACCATTGCCTGCTGCTAGTCCAGCTTGTCAATTCTCACAGTGTTTGTTTCCTCATAAACCTATCATTTCCATGAAAGAGCAACACAGAAATTGCTAATTTCATATCACTGTGACAACAGGTTCAGAAACAGGGTGAAGAAAGAAGTAAATGTTTGCACTCGTGTAGCAAGAGCCCTTTTTATTTTACGGTATAGAAGCCATATACGGAGCCATGCACTGTTCTTTATTATGTATGAAATGGATGTTTATTGTTTTCTAGTACCTTTCAATGTAGGCAGTGAAAAGAAAATGGCTGAAGTTGAATGAAGAGGCATTTTCCTGAAACTTCTTTACCCGCAGAGTGGTTAGAATGTGTAACACGTGGAGTAGTTGAGGCGAAGAGCATAGATGCATTTAAGGGGAAGTTAGATAAGCACATGAGGGAGAAAGGAACAGAAGCTGATAGGGTGAGATGAAGTAGGGTGGACAGAGGCTCGTGTGGAGCATAAACACCAGCATAGACCAGTTGGGCCAAATGGCCTGTTTCTGTGCTGTAATTCTATGTAATTCTAATGCTCTGCGCTGATTGGATCTCAAGGTTACAATCAACCTCTGATAGAATCAAATTTATGTCCGTGTAAGTCTTTTAAAATGTTCTTTTAATGTATCACTTTTTTTCATCGTTTTGTTGCTTTTCCACAACTGCATAGTCCTACCTCTGACAGGTGATGGGATGCTCTGGTCATTGTCAAAGGCACTTGCTATCAGTTCACAGGAAGCAGACTTGAGTAAGACCATCTGTCAGTTTCTCCCCTCCTGTCAGATGAGATGTTCTGTTACAACTACTAGTTTTCCTGGCTGACCAGGACAGTTATTTGTTGCATTGATTTATCACCCAGCTCTGCTAAGAAACTGGCCTTTTCACTGTCTCTATTGCGGTACTTGGATAGCTAATTGTGCAACATGCTGTTAGTGTAGAATTCGTTGCAGGACTTCATGCCGTGTCCAGGAATGATCAGTGGAAGCCAATCATATGGGTTCTTGGTTCCACTGCTGAAGCTACAAAGCTACAACTTCACTGTACTGTATATTTTCAGTGAGACTGAGGAATTGACTTGGTTAAATAGGTATTTTATGTAGAATGAAAGTTTCTCAGCCCTGGATCAATAAAATTTTATTCTGGCCTTCACGGTTCATACGATGATACATTCTCTTAACCTTCTGCGTGATGGATAATCTTTGTTAGGTTTCTGCTGACGTATGTTTTCTGTAGCAAAACCAAAATTAGTTTTATAAAACAGAATTAGAGCACCATAGGGCAGTGGCACCCAAGCTTTTTATTAGCTTGGATCACACCAGGGAGGTAGCCTTAATTTCATTAATTTGCATAACATCTCAAGCTGCAGATACTAACAGACGCTAGTGTTCTGATTTAGTATTAATCCACCAATGAGGCAGCAACCCTTTCTAAACCTTCAGACAGACAAAATTCAATCAGGACAAGTCAGCAAATAAGTAATTATTTGTATTTTTACGGTTGAAAATAATCTAGTATCTAAGGAGGTCTTATATGGTGAATGTCACATTCTGTGAGGTCCTGACATCTACCAAATTGACTGGCACAAGGGTTATTTGTTACAAGTATCAAAAAATTCAAAATGGATGGCGTTGCCTGGGTTTCACGGTTTGATTGCTTAGGCTTGGGAACCACAGGTGGCTCATGCATTGCGATTTGGAAAGCCCTGCCACAGGGAAGCAAACAAGGGCGCCTTCCTGAACTCTGAGCACTCTGAATAAATTGAGAAACTGTACCATGATAATATGCTGGCAAATCACCTGTGGTATTGTTCACAGTAAGCTGGACGATTCATAACAACCAGAATTGCTCTACTATGCGATGTACAATACATCATTCTGCTGCTAAGAGGTAGCTGTGTGTAACTTGGCTGGTCCCTTTAAGATAGCAAAGTCTAATTGCTATAAAGAGGCACATCCTCAGGTCAATTAGAGGTTAATTATTGTCTGCGAGGGAAGTTGGAAGATTGGCAGGTGGATGTAAATTCCCTGTTCCAAGTCTGAAGGAACCGACATGAAATGACCGCCTTTACTTCTCTTTTTTTTTTACACACTTTTGATACTTTGAAGTGAACGGATGATGCCAGCTTCAAGACTGATATACATTGGTAAGGGATAGTAGTTATTTATATAATTCATAATGGAAAGTAATCTGGAATTCTAGGAGGACCTATATCCTGAAAGTCATTTTCTGTGAGGTCCTTTATTACACAGAATTGGTTTTAATAAGAACCTTCCTGACATCAAACAAACTGACTGACATGAGAGTTATTTGATAAAAGTATCAAAGATTTAAATATTATAAATAGTTATAGATGGCTGTTGATGATTACTGGCTGCAATTCAATCTTGGGGTTCTACTGACAAATACAAACCACTTGAACTTTGCTGTGTTAGTTAATGGTGTGGTTTGAACCCTTCAATTGGATTACTGCCTTTTAATTCACTGACAGCTATCCAGTTCTATATGTATGTTGTGTTTTGATGATGAAATAATGATACAGTCCTCTGAAGGTTAATAGACGGTCAGGAGTTCCTAATATGGATGGCTTTGAGGGAATATTGTCATTACTCTTCATTATAATAATATTCAAAACATGTCATTACATTATGACAACCATTTGTCAAGATTCTTTGCATAATTTGAGATCTTTGTGGGTTTTATTACCAAAACCGTCGTCTTTAAAGTATTTGCTCGGAATTTCCTCGGGCCTGTTCTCGCTCTGCTGCCGTAACCTAGTCGGATGTTCCGGCAGAAGCCACAATTGCAACATTCCAGCGGTGGAGCGGGAGCAGCTCCGAGGAAATTCCCGCCCGTTGTTCTTCAGACAACAAAGAGCTCGCCAAATCTAAGAGCAGTTAGTAACAGAGCACAGACCGTGTGCTATGATCTGCAGATCAATCTAATGCCGGTGATTTGTTCAACAGGCGCACACATGGCACCCAGGCATAAGTCTCCACATGTGTACACCTGAGGAAGTGAGGGCAAATGTGGTCTGGTTCTGTTCTGCGGACTTTGGCAGTTGATCAAAACCAAGGAAATCGAAGTTAGATGTTCTTTTTCACAAGTCCGGCCCAAATAGCTTTTTTTTATGACTGTTGGAATAGGAGTAAAATCATGTAATAAAGAAAATGTAGCTACCACTAAAAACAACCATATGCGGCGCTACATAAATTTATGTATGTGTAGGAGTGAAATACTGCCCGAAACAAATATGTTGTTAGGATTTCAAGCATAATGGAAAGCACCTGGGCTGGGAGTGCAGACAGGTTTACTTGAAAGGAAACTCCAGTCACATGTCATTAGACAAACCTCTACATCACAATTAAACAAACGCACAACATACATTTTAAAACAGTTGCCTTGGTAAAGTCCTGGAAGGGCAAAACAAAATAAAAATACGGTACTCAGTATTACTGTGGGAAATGAAAAAGTACTTGCACTTATTTTGTGATAAAGTAGTTGAAGAGAAAAATACAAAAGAGTCGTCAACAACAACAACAACTTGTATTTATATAGTGCTTTTAACGTAGTAAACCGTCCCAAGACGCTTCACAGGAGTATTATAAGACAAAAAATTTGACACCGAGCCACATAAGGAGAAATTAGGGTAGGTGACCAAAAGCTTGGTCAAAGAGGTAGATTTTATGGCGTGTCTTAAAGGAGGAGAGAGAGGTAGAAAGGTGGAGAGCTTTAGACAGGGAATTCCAGAGCTTAGGGCCTTGGCAGCTGAAGGCACGACTACCAAAGGTTGAGCGATTATAATCCGGGATGCTCAAGAGGGCAGAATTAGAGGAGCGCAGATATCGCGGGAGGGGTGTTTGTGGGGCTGAAGGAGATTACAGAGATAGGGAGGGGTGAGGCCATGGAGGAATTTGAAAACCAGGATGAGAATTTTGAAATCGAGGCATTGCTTAACCGGGAGCCAATGTAGGTCAGCGAGCACAGGGAGGATGGGTGAACGGGACTTGGTGAGAGTTAGGACACGGGCAGCCGAGTTTTGGATGAGCTCAAGTTTACGTAGGGTAGAATGTGGGAGGCCAGCCAGGAGTGCTTTGGAATAGTCAAGTCTAGAGGCAACAAAGGCATGGATGAGGGTTTCAGCAGCGGATGAACTGAGGCAAGGGCGGAGACGGGCGAGTTACGGAGGTGGAAAAAGGCGGTCTTAGTTATGCCGCGGATGTGTGGTCGGAAGCTCATTTCAGGGTCAAATATGACACCAAGGTTGCGAACAGTGTGGTTGAGCCTCAGACAGATGTTAGGGAGAGAGATGGAGTCAATGGCTAGGGAACGGAGTTTGTGGCGGGGACCAAAAACAATGGCTTCGGTCTTCCCAATATTTAATTGGAGAAAATTTCTGCTCATCCGGAATTGAATGTCGGACAAGCAGTCTGACAATTTAGAGACCATGGAGGGGTCGAGAGAAGTGGTGGTGAGGTAGAGCTGGGTGTCGTCAGCGTACATGTGGAAACTGATGCCATGTTTTCGGATGATGTCGCCAAGGGGCAACATGTAGATGAGAAATAGGAGGGGGCCAAGAATCATATATATACTTTACATATTGCAACTCAACATTTCAACACATTTTATTAATTCTATTTATTTTTCCTTTTCTTAATGAATCATTTTATTTCATTTTACATAACATTTCCAAGTCGTCCCCTTCTTTATTTTCCTTTGAGGAGAGCAATTGAAGTTTTCTGCCAAAGTCAATCACACAAGAAGTTTATAAACTGTCAGTTTATTCCAAAAAAATACGATCGGTTACGGCATGCTCTTTGGTTCCGTGTATTTTTTCTAATTCTACCTTCCAACATTCATCATTGTAAAGTTATAGAAAATCATTTCTTCAGCAGTTGCGTGATGTGGGTGAGTACTGAACCGAACTCGACTAATCTGAGCACATCAATCTAAACAGGTTTTGCTCCAGAAAAATTCTGGTAAGTCAAAATGGAGGTTGTGACTATTCCATTCAGCAGAACCTGGCCATCATATTCCAGGAATCAAATGGAAACTTACAGAAACAATTACAGTCGTCAATTTGCTAACATACACACTCCTTGGGAGATAACACTTGTACATTTTTGATTTACGTTTCATCATTTTATCAGAGCAGCTTCATCTCCAAACTGAGGGAAGAAACAAAAATCAGACTTTAACAGCTGATGTTAGCCTAGAAAGTACTGTTTGTGATATTAGTGACTGAATGCTGAATGTGTTTATGTGACATTCCTGTCTCAGCTATTTTAATAGAGGAATAAACTCATTTATTTTTAAATGGAACGATGCCTCTGTTAAAATATCAGACTGAGCAATGTCTCTCAAATGCTTTTGTGCACCAATATATCAAACAGTAATTTCTAGGTTAATATCTTTCAGTACTAAAAGGGTTAATGTCACATTGCCTTCCGGCATAAAGAGAGGCATAAAAAGGAAAAGAGAACAAAAAATGGTTAAACATATGCACATTATGACTGCTAATCTTCTCATTTAAGTTGTATGATAATGATGAAGTGAATGTTGCTGTAAGGATCTTTGGTGCTTGATGTGCTAAATATACTTTGAAGGTTAAACACAAATAGATTGCACCAACTAATATGTGAGAGAAATGAAAATGACTGATAGCACTAAGTATTTCAGCAACAACTATAAGGTATGCAGCACAAAGAGCATCCCGTTCTTAGGAATATTCTTTGATAAAACTGAAAATTATATTACATTTTGATGCAGTGCGAAATGCTAGCAGAGTCCTCAAAGGATTGCACGCGCACTGTCTGTGCAATAGGCCAACACATTGAGCGACTGCTTTTTTTCTCATAATCTTTCAACTGTCAATATTACAAGTAGTGGCGAAAGCCCCTGAGATACTGTAATATTGATGTAACCATCCTATGGAAAATGTCACACGCCTTGCTCCTGCGTGCCAGGATAAGGGTTCAGAGAATGACTTGATATGCCTCGAATTGCTGTACAGCCTGTTTTGAGCTGAGAAGTTATGACAATCCTTTTCATTAATGTACAGGAAGGGACATGTACCTGTAGAGAATTGTGGCTCAGCATTAGTGAGCATGCAGGGCAGCATGGACAGCATTATTCAAAATAAACTGAACTTAACATTGGAAAACCGAAAGCAAATTGATTTCTGAGTTGTCAGGCCTTGCCTACCAAAGTGTTTCGAAAGAGGATATTTTTCAGCTAATGCTTTTGTCATTATAAGCTACAGTAGAGTGAGCAGACTGAGCGCTGATACAGTCTCACTGTTAACTTTAGTGGGCATTCAGGTGTATATATGAAAGATATTTGGAAGATGAGGATTGTAAGCTGATTTTAGGAGGGGTGCTGTTCTTCAAATTTAAAAGTAAAAGTTGCTAAGCATTATTGAGAAGCTGCTATGATGTTTTGCTCTGATGCTCAAAGTAACCCAAATTCAGCTCAGAACCTGTAAAACTTTACTTGACTTTGGAGGTTTGGTTCTTATTCAAATGAGATCTCTGAAAAGAGGTTAATCATAAAATCAGCACAATTGGTCTTCTCAACTGAAGGAGGACTTTGGATGTGAAGTCCTTTGATGTTGTTCCTTTGATCTTTATTTTGCCTTTTGAAAACCCTGTTATTTAAGTTAATATAGCAACATTTGCTGTGTGACAATATTTTCATCACTGACCTTGTTTCCAGCTTCCTTCCCTCCTCTGCCACGTGCACTAACGCTGACGTATGGTTCCATGCTTAACAGTAGCCCACCGGCATCTCGCTAATATGGCAGGTCGTTACGTGTCAGCCTAGACAGTACATTTTGACTGGCTATTCAACTCTGGAGGGCATCGCAGCAGTGCTCAATCCTCACTTGGCATCCACACTTTCCCAATATTCAGCAGGGGCCATTGGATAACAAACTGGAACAGGAAGCCTACTGATTTTTCTCTTGCATGGCCCAGCACCCACAAGGCCAATTGTAATGCCCCATTGATCTGGCTGAGATCAACTAACTCAGATTCCCTCTTTTAGATACTTTAAAATGCTAATACATCTAGAAGCTGACTTGTATGTCAGCAATGGTGGAAAAATTTAAGTGCACCATGCATTTTAAATAGTAGGATTCTGGACAATTTCAAACATGAGATCTCTTACTGAAGAAACCTTTATATGGATAACTTGCATTTGAGAGAATTCAATTATTATTCATATTCTTAGTATAATTATTCAGATGCCTCACTATGGCAAATGCTACTCCAATTCTGCTGTCATCATTCACAGGCACAAACCAACACTGTCGCTATGGTGATCAGACTGTGTTTTCATTCCCAGACTCTCTGTGGGATCAGGCGTAGCCAATCCGATGTGAAGAAAGAAGAAATGTCATGAAAATAGTTCAAAAACAGATTCACATCAAAAAAGTAAATAACATTTGGATGGTTTCCTCATTCTTATTTAGCTTCGGTTGACTCTGTCTCTGTTTTCCCCTAATTTAGAATTGCACAACATTGAGTTTGTTGGTGAGTTTTGAATTAAATCAAATTTATTAACTTCAATTGCCTCCTGCCGCTGTAAACGCTGCCAGACTCCACAGCGGAATCTGTGGTGTCACAAAAAAACATGGCCGCTGCCTGCTGACTGCTTCCTGTCTGACTGCAACATTTGGCCTCTTTCACAGTAACTTTTCCACAAGTTAGGGTACCTGGGCTCCACCATGTGAAGTCAAACTTAAAGTGACAAACATGTTTTGATTTTTAATTCTCTGAATCCTGTTCAATTTTACATAATGGAAACAGGTTCAAATAGCTGCTGCTGAAACCCCTGCAGAGGGATGGCCGGCAGCAGCTGGACAGCAGGAATCGTGCTTTTTATTTTTCCTAATTCTTTTTTTCCTGCCAATTTTCCCTCATTCACCCTTACCTCCCCGGAGACATTGACTCCATGGAAGGATATTAGCTCTGATGATGTGGAATCCGTATGGGTAGAACTGAGAAATACCAAGGGGCAGAAAACATTAGTGGGAGTGGTATACAGACCCCCAAACAGTAATGCAGAGGTTGGGGATGGCATTAAAGAGGAAATTAGAGACGCGTGCAATAAGGGCACAGCAGTTATCATGGGTGACTTTAATCTACATATAGATTGGGCTAACCAAATTAGTAACAATACTGTGGAGGAGGAATTCCTGGAGTGTATACGGGATGGTTTCCTGGACCAATATGTCGAGGAACCAGCTAGAGGCCAGGCCATCTTAGACTGGGTATTATGTAACGAGAAAGGATTAATTAGCAATCTTTTTGTGCGGGGCCCCTTGGGGCAGAGCGATCATAATATGATAGAATTCTTCATTAAGATGGAGAATGAAATAGTTGACTTAGAGACTAGGGTCCTGAATTTAAATAAAGGAAACTACGATGGTATGAGGCGCGAGTTGGGTAGGATAGATTGGGGAATGTTACTCAAAGGGTTGACGGTGGATAGGCAATGGCAAACATTCAAAGATCGCATGGATGAACTACAGAATTTGCTCATCCCTGTCTGGCATAAAAATAAAACAAAAAAGGTGACTCAACCATGGCTGACAAGGGAAATCAGGGATAGCATAAGATCCAAGGGGAGGACATATAAATTGGCCAGAAAAAGCAGTAAACCTGAGGATTGGGAGCAGTTTAGGATTCAGCAAAGGAGGACAAAGGGATTAATTAAGAGGGGGAAAATAGAGTATGAGCGTAAGCTTGCAGGGAACATAAAAACTGACTGTAAAAGCTTTTATAAATATGTGAAGAGAAAAAGATTGGTGAAGTCAAGTGTAGGTCCCTTGCAGTCAGAATCAGGGGAATTTATAATGGGGAACAAAGAAATGGCAGACCAATTAAATACATACTTTGGCTCTGTCTTCACAAAGGAGAACACAAATAACCTCCCAGAGATGTCGGGGAACATAGGGTCCAATGAGAGGGAGGAACTGAATGAAATCAGTATTTGTAGGGAAATGGTGTTAGGGAAATTGACAGCATTAAAGGCCGATAAATCCCCAGGGCCTGATAATCTACATCCTAGGGTACTTAAGGAAGTGGCCCTAGAAATAGTAGATGCATTGCTGGTCATCTTCCAAAATTCTATAGACTCTGGAACAGTTCCCATGGATTGGAGGGTAGCTAATGTTACCCCACTGTTCAAAAAAGGTGGTAAAGAAAAAATGGGGAATTATAGACATTGGTTGTGGGGAAAATGCTAGAGTCCATTATAAAAGATGTAATAGCAGAGCACTTGGAAAGCAGTGACAGTATTGGACAAAGTCAACATGGATTTACAAAAGGTAAATCATGCTTGACTAATCTACTGGAATTTTTTGAGGATGTAACTGATAGAATAGATAAGGGAGAACCAGTGGATGTGGTGTATTTGGACTTTCAGAAGGCTTTCGATAAGGTCCCGCATAAGAGATTAACGTGTAAAGTTAAGGCACATGGGATTGGGGGCAAGGTACTGACTTGGATAGAGAACTGGTTGGCAGACAGGAAGCAAAGAGTTGGAATAAACAGGTCTCTTTCTGAGTGGCAGGCAGTGACTAGTGGGGTTCCGCAGGGATCGGTCCCAGGACCCCAGCTATTCACTATATATATTAATGGTCTAGACGAGGGAACTAGATGTAATATCTCCAAGTTTGCAGATGACACAAAGCTGGGTGGGCGTGTGTGCAGCGAGGAGGATTCCGAGAAACTCCAGTATGATTTGGACAGGTTGGGTGATTGGGCAGAAGCATGGTAGATGCAGTATAATGTGGATAAATGCGAGGTTATCCACTTTGGTGGCAAAAACAGAAAGACAGATTATTATCTGAACGGCAATAGATTGGGAGAAGGGGAAGTGCAACGAGACTTGGGTGTCCTTGTGCACCAGTCGCTGAAGGTAAGCATGCAGGTACAGCAGGCGGTTAAGAAGGCAAATGGTATGTTGGCCTTCGTAGCGAGAGGGTTTGAGTACAGGAACAAGGATGTCTTGCTGCAGCTGTACAGGGCTTTGGTGAGACCACACCTTGAGTATTGTGTGCAGTTTTGGTCGCCTTATCTGAGGAAGGATGTTCTTGCCATGGAGGGTGTGCAGCGAAGATTCACCAGACTGATACCTGGGATGGCAGGAATGACGTACGAGGAGAGATTGGGTCGATTGGGCTTATACTCGCTGGAGTTTAGAAGAATGAGATGAGATCTCATTGAAACTTATAAAATTCTAACAGGGCTAGACAGACTGGATGCAGGAAGGATGTTCCCGATGGCGGGTGAGTCCAGAATAAGAGGTCACAGTCTAAAGATAAGGGGTAAGCCATTTAGGACAAAGATGAGAGGAATTTCTTCACCCAGAGAGTGGTGAACCTGTGGAATTCTCTACCACAGAAGGCAGTTGAGGCCAAGTCAGTAAATATATTCAAGAAGGAGTGAGATATATTTCTTAAGGCTAAAGGTATCAAGGGATATGGGGAGAAGGCAGGGACAGGGTACTGAGTTTGGATGATCAGCCATGATCTCATCGAATGGCGGAGCACGCTCGAGGGGCCAAATGGCCTACTCCTGCTCCTATCTTCTATGTTTCTATGTTTCTATGCTGGGGGTGCTGTTCAATGCCCTCCAATACATTAGCCGAGTGGCCAATTTCTATCTGTAAGCCTCGACAGGGCGCACTGAGAGACGATTAGACCACAGCAAAGCCTGATCCTGTTCTCAGCCAAGGCCCATACAGGCACTTGCAGGAGGAGTTGTTGGATTGCAATTGGGACTGGTAGTCCTGACTGATCTTCTCATCCATAATCCATTGGCAAGGCCAATGTTACTTCCCCCGTCTAAATACAAAAGCAAAACACTGCGGACGCTGGAAATCTGAAATAAAAACAGAAAAAGCTGCAAAACACTCAGCCGGTCAAGCCAGCACCTGCGGAGTGAGAATCAGAGTTAACGTTTCAGGTCGATGACATTTCATCAGAAAAAGTTAGCGACTTAACAGTTTTTAAGCAAGTGCAGAGCCAGGGGAAAGGGGGGAGGAAAAGGTAAGAACAAAGGGGAAGGTCTGTGATTGGATGAGGGGCAGGAGTGATTAAATGACAAAATTGCTTCCTCTACTGTTGCCTTTGCTGAAATTAGCTAACTCAGCACAGACTTGGGATTGAACCTGGCATCGTCCTGGTGAGTATGGCTCAAGTAATCACTGATTTTTAACAGCTGGTCCACCTAGTTTTATTATAGATGTGATGTATTCATGAACCGGGGAGTGTAACCGAAGGCTGTGTCCTCAGATCTGAGCATAACTTTGCACTGCTCACTCCTGACCAGCTGCTGCAAACCTAAAGCAGATGTGTAACGCCAGTGCTGTGACCCACAAAACACCAAGGGTGGCGCGATGGCTCAGTGCGCGGGAGTCCCAACACGCTCAGCGCTTCACCATGCTGGGAGAGTTGAGACTGACAACTCAGAAGAACGTGGGGTCAAATCCATGACCTACCATTCCACAAAGCAGCAGAATGGGGTTCCACTGCACTGCCCTCTTACTAAAACATATTCTAAGACTGTCTAATAAAATCCTGCAGATTAAAAATACATCTTATCAGAATAGTTATTTGTTGGTTCTGTTCATAAATTGTTCCAGGCTGAATGCACTGGTGCAATTGTTCATTTGTCTCTTTAATGGTTTCTAATCCTGTTAAGAATGATATTTCCAGTTTCTGCGTGCTGCTTATAACTGGAGCTACATTGATCATAGACAATTACAGAATGTAAAAAAAATACACCATGCTACACAGTTAGGACAAAATGTTTTATTTCCAGTTTATATTTGTCTTGAAAAAGCAAGCAGTGTGGCTTTCCTTCTTCCTGCATTGTTTCTCTTTCAACCTGTTTACAACTCATAAGGGTCACTTTTACATTTCACAAGTAAATAAGTGCAATAAATTTTGTACAAGGAGAAATTATGGATGTATTTTTTTTAAATTATTACCTTGCAGAGGAAATGTGCCATGCGATGGGATGTACATTGAATCCCCTGAACTGACCCAGCCTGCAAGGAATGACACCAGGTCTAACATTGGGGCCAAAGGGTCAGGACAAATAGAGCATATGTTAGCAGCTAATGCAAGGAATAAATGTCACATATGTGCACTGGAAACTGCAATGACTGCACATGAGGGGGAGGGTGACGTGAGTTTGCCAAATTGTGCTATCACGTTCAGTGTGGAAGTGAGATTGCTATATAATGGAGCTTAGATATTGTAAGGCACTATCTGTGCAACACATGGTTAACCATTTAAGACAGTATAATATTTTGCATCACTAAAATATAATTTATTGTTAGAATAAAATAGATATTTGTTATTAAACTTTTGGGGTTCAGGGTATCAAATATTTGTCACAAAGCAAAATTAATAGAATGTATTATAAGGAGTTTGCACATAATACAATCTTCTTACGGTAGAGTAGGTTAAGGGGAGATTTGATAGAGGTGTTCAAAACTATGAAGGGTTTCGATAGAGTAAATCAGGAGAAACTGGCAAGAGGGTCGGTAATCAAAGGACACAGATTTAAGATAATTGGCAAAAGAACCAGGGGGGAAAGATGAGGAATTTTTTTTACACAGCGTGTTATGATGATCTGGAATGCGTTGCCTGAACGGGTGGTAGAAGTAGATTCAATAGTAACTTTCAAAAGGGAATTGAATATATACTTAAACACAAACTTTGCAGGGCTATGAGGAAAGAGTAGGAGTAATTAGACAGCTCTTTCAAAGAGCCGGCACATGCATGATGGCTGAATAGCCTCCTCCTCTGCTGTATGAATCTATGATAATACTGGAAATACAATATATGGGTAATCGTACTCTGTAGCTCGTGCACATTTTCAATGAGTGATGTATTTCACTGTGTATATCCCGCGTATATATTTCACTGTATGAATAGTATCTGCTTTTTCTTCTGCTACAAGCTTCATGCTTTTAAAGCTTAAACTTGACGTCAGCTAATCACTACTTCTTGATTTTAACTCATCTTTTAATCTACACTTTTCAATCTTGGTGGCATCCTTCCCCTTCACCCAAGTTTCCTAATTGTTTTAGTGGTCTTTCCTGTTTTACACCCGTGTCTACTTTTTCACTAGAATTATGGAGCGGCGGAAAATATAACCTATTGTCCACCAGAACTCCCCAGAGCAGTTTTCACATTGTTACAAAGCTGGCTCGAACATTTCCAACTGTGTGTCTCCAAAATCAATCATTAAGTGGTGGCATTGTAATATTCAAAGCCATCTTAGATTGGATTAAAACCATTTCTAATCAGAGCTTAATCAAATTGGGCCAAATGTAGGCTGATTTTAGATGGACAACTTGAAGAATTTGGCACCTTCTGCATAAGCACAATGCCATTTTCTAATTCATGGAAAAACATACATACCAGGCCTGGTGCCACTGCCATAGAAACATAGAAAAATAGGAGCAGGAGTAGGCCATTCGGCCCTTCGAGCCTGTTCCGCCATTCAATATGATCATGGCTGATCCTCTATCGCAGTACCATATTCCCGCTCTCTCCCCATACCCTTGATGCCTTTTGTGTCTAGAAATCTATCTATCTCCTTCTTAAATATATTCAGTGACTTGGCCTCCACAGCCTTCTGTGGTAGAGAATTCCACAGGTTCACCACCCTCTGAGTGAAGAAATTGCCAGAGGCCAATGGCTAGAATGTAATGACTCGGGTACGAGCTTTGCCTAATAACATTTAATTTTATTTTTTGACTGTTTTCCAACATTTTCAGTTTGGGGAGCAGATACTGATCACTTAGGGATGTCATTGATGGGAAACAACATATTTTCCCACTATTTGCATCTGGTGATGGCGTCAAGTACTTCCAGGTCAGTAGATACAGAATAAGGTCTCAACATGTCCTAATCATAAATTTAAAAGAGTGCCAATGTGAAATTTCTCCATTATCCACTCAAACATTCTTTAATGGACTTTTTGCGAATTACGTTTCTGTTTTAAATTTGATTTTTATTTGCACGTTGCACCAAATTACTGGTCTGCCGGAATCCCAACTAAAAAAGCACCAGTATGAAAACCGCTAGACTGAACAGTGGATTTATACCACATTAATGGCCACATTTATATTCCATTTTATCCCTTGCATTATAGCCAAAATATTTTGAATATGCGCTGGCAGCAAGGAGCCTCACTCACCACCAGCGCATATCAAAAAATGGTGAGCAATGCGACCATTTTTAAATGATTGTGCGCGCTAAATGAATACAGAATTTTAAGGGAAAAAATGGTTTCATTGTAGCGCATTGCAATTTACTGCTTCGAGACTTAAACTAATTCAATATTAATTATTGATTAGCAGAATTATTTTAAATATTAATTGGCTGTTTGAAGTCGATCAATTAAGATTGAGGCACATTGCGGATAAATTAATTTCTCAGGAAAAGTCATTTAAATATGTTAAGATGTCGGCAGTCGGGGAAAGCTCTTATCTGCTTTTCTCTGAGGAAGCTCACAAATTATTTTTGGTTGAATTGTTGTGACTGTGAAGAGCTTTAATGACACCAAAAAAGGTGGGTAAATGGGATATGTAGATTTGATTTATGATGCTATATTTTTAACTACAGGTCACTGCAGTCTTCAGACCAATGAAAAAGAATATCAAGGCTTCATGTGGAAGCAATGATGAATGGTTTTAGTTAAAAAGCACATTAAAGATGCGTATTAAAACTATTGAATTTTTTTATGACGGGCCTAACAGTGGCAAATCAAACACTTTGCCCTTAATAAGCTTTGTCTTCTGTTAACAAAGAAGGTATCTAACCTTAAGTCAGCTGCGTTTCAAAAAACATTTGAATTGAAACCACAAAATGTCTCCTTTACTTTCCACGCCCTATTTGTAACACCTGAGTCAATCCTGAAAATAACAGACTGGAAGAATGCAGGAAAAAGAAAAGTCTCTCCAGGATCTGCACTCATTATTTTCATCTTCCTCTTGTCACGCTGTTAAGCTCAGATCCCTCCACTCCTTACTGAATCAGGGATCTGTCCATTCCTTTTTGAATGCTTCAACAAGGCAAATATCCACTGGACTAAGTAAAAATCTCCAAATGTGCAGCAGGACGACGTTCAGGCTTGGGTTGATAAGTGGCAGGTAACATTCGTGCCACAGAAGCGCCAGGCAATGACTATCTCCAACAAACGAGAGTCTAACCACCGCCCCTTGACATTCAACGGCATTACCATCGCCGAATCCCCCACCATCAACATCCTGGGGGTCACCATTGACCAGAAACTTAACTGGACCAGCCACATAAATACTGTGGCAACAAGGGCAGGTCAGAGACTAAGTATTCTGCGGTGAGTGTTTCACCTCCTGACTCCCCAAAGCCTTTCTACCATCTACAAGGCACAAGTCAGGAGTGTGATGGAATACTCTCCACTTGCCTGGATGAGTGCAGCTCCAACAACACTCAAGAAGCTCAACACCATCCAGGACAAAGCAGCCCACTTGATTGGCACACCATCTACCACCTTAAACATTCACTCCCTCCACCACCGGCGTACCGGCTGCAGTGTGTACCATCTACAAGATGCACTGCAGCAACTCGCCAAGGCTTCTTCGGCAGCAGCTCCCAAACCCGCGACCTCTTGCACCTAGAAGGACAAGGGCAGCAGACGTATGGGAACACCACCACCTCCAAGTTCCCCTCCAAGTCACACACCATCCTGACTTAAAAGTATATCGCTGTTCCATCATCGTCGCTGGGTCAAAATCCTGGAGCTCCCTCCCTAACAGCACTGTGGGAGTACCTTCACCACACGGAATACAGCGGTTCAAGAAGGCGGCTCACCACCACCTTCTCAAGGGCAATTAGGGATGGGCAATAAATGCTGGCCTTGCCAGCGACGCCCACATCCCATAAATGAATTTAAAAAAAGTTACTCCTTAAGTTATAAAATAAAAACAGAAAATGCTGGAAATACTCAGCAGGTCAGGCAGCATCTGTAGAGAGAGAAACAGAATTCAAAACGTTTCAGGTCGATGACCCTTCATCAGAACTCCTTAAGTTATGTTGAGCCACGTCTTCCTTAACTCCTAATCCTGTTCCCTGGTTCTGCATTCAGTGAATCTGTTTAAAAAGTTACTTTGGTAACATATAGAATCATACAGCACAGGAGGAGGACATTGGGCCCATCGTGCCTGTGCCGGCTCTTTTGAAAGAGCTAGCCAATTAGTCCCACTGCCCTGCTCTTTCCCCATAGCCCCATATCAGAGGTGAATTGAATATCTTTAATTTATAGCTTAAACAATTCAACAAGATGGCACTTCAGTGTGCCGTTTTCCAAAGATTATAACTTCGGAATCATTGACACTCTGCTTAGTTTATGAGAAGGTATTCTCGAACTGATGAATATGGCCGCTGCCTACAATTTTAAATGTATTTTATGCAGCATGCATGTGCGCTTCATTCTAAAGGAATTGTAACATTCGCACCGTGCCAATCGTATAACTTCAATCCAGATAACATTAGCTGTAGGCACACAGTATCGGGAATGACCTCTCTCTTTCTTTCCTCAACAAAAATTAGAATTGCGTATCATTTTCTTTGTCTGTGGTTTTCCTTCTATAATTTTTTTTTAAAAGCTCTGTGCATGCTTGTTTATATACACATAGATTTGGTTAATTGTTTTGTGGAAGGTCCTTGCCATTGATGGCGTCCATGTGAGCTTCCCTGCTGCATGTTAATGCTGTATAGCTGTTGCACAATTACTGTATGAGGCAGGTCTGTATAACACATCAGAAATGGAGCCAACACTGTCCAACAGCCCGTTGAAATGTACACAGACAAACTAAAAGCCACAGCCTCATTTTTTTAATGCTTTCCACTGAATATTTCTTTGACATCTGGATTTCTTGGCAGCTCTTCAACATCGTCAACCTTTATGATTATTTCTAGAACATCTGGATTTCTTGGCGGTCATCCAATAGCTTTTTTTTTTATTGTATATTTCGTAAGAATAGAAAGAAAACTCAGCTTCTTTCTTGAAAAAAATATTCATTGAAAAAAAAATCTTTTATGTCTGCTTCAGTCAACCTTTCTTTATTTGCTGAGCTTATTGGCTCCATCCCCAGTTCTGTAAAAATTACCCTACCATTGTTTCCTAAATAAATATTTTAATCAAGTTTCAGATGTAGATTGAGGGATAAGAGATATGGGTATAAAACGGACATGATTTATAGGATGCACAAGAGCCTTCCAGATCCATAAAGAGATTTACAATGTGTAGAAATAAACTGAAATATAAAGCTATAGTTCCACCATGCAATGCCAGTTTTATTGAGCTCATTTGTTTACTTGTTCCCTTTTCTGGATCCCATGATTATCAGAAAGAGGAAGTAGCTCCCCTGATAACTCTGTTGGTAAATGTCCAGTCCCACCTGGACCAGAAATGTCCCATATTTCATTCCTTGTCTATGCTGAGTACACTGATGTCCGCTCGGGCAGTGAACAGGGCACGTAAATTAGCCTCCGTGCCCATGGGCTATGAAGGCAAAATCGGCCAGGTTACGTGATCCTGATCACTATCCTGTGACCCCTGTTAGTGTGTATGTGTGTACATCGGGGTGAGAGCAAGATTAGATCCACTAACTGTCCCTCCACAGTCGAATACCCTGCTGACACTCACTGTCTAGGCTTATTCATGAGATTGGTCATTTAGCTGAGGTACTGGCTTATAGACACACATGCCTGCATCAGGCAAAATCTTCAGGAAAAGGGGAGAAATCTGTGAAAATCTATTAAAAACAATGAAGACAGGAAAAGAACAGAAATAAAAGTTGTACATGACAAAAGGAATCAAGGAAGGATAACAAAGAACAAGGAAAGTGAGGAGTGAGAGTGACTGCACAATTTTTCTTTTCATATGAAATCTTCTCCTTTTAATAGTGGCTATTGTGAGAGCGCTTGGTTCTTTTTGACCTTTTTGTGTCAGCGTGGCTCAGTGGTAGCATTCTTGTCTCTCAGTCAGAAATCTTTGGTTCCAGGCTCCATTCCAAGAATGGAGCACATAACCTAGGTTGATACTCCAGTGCAGTCGTGAAGGAGTGCTGCATTGTCATCATTTTGGATGAGACGTTATATATTTTTTAAAAATCTATTCATTCTTTGGATATGGGCATCGCTGGCAAGGCCAGCATTTATTGCCCATCCCTAGTTGCCTTTGAGAAGGTGGGCCGCCTTTTTGAACTGCTGCAGTTCATGTGGCGAAGTTACTGACTTAGTGCTGTTAGGTAGGGAATTCTAGGATTTTGACCCAGTAACGATGAAGGAATGGCGATATATATCCAAGTCAGGGTGCTGTGTGACTTGGAGGGGAACTTGGAGGTGATGGTGATCTCATGCACCTGCTGCCCTTGTCCTTTGAGGTGGAAGAGGTCGCGGGTTTGGGAGGTGCTGTTGAAGAAGCCTTCCCGCCAATCAAGTTTCCACCCCTGCCACAGTACCGAAACAACTCTCATCAAAGTCACAAATTACATCCTTTGTGACTGTGACAAAGATATCCCTCCTCGTCCTTCTTGACTTGTCTGCAGCCTTTGACACGGTTGACCACTCCATCCTTCTCCAACACCTCTCCACCGTCATCCATCTGTGTGGGACTGCATTCGCCTGGTTCCATTCTTATCTATCTAATCATAGCCAGAGAATCACCTGCAATGGCTTCTCTTCCCAGTCCCGCATCGTTACCTATGGTATCCCCCAATGATCTATCCTTGGCCCCCTCCTATTTCTCATCTACATGCTGTCCCTTGGCAACATCATCTGAAAACACAGCGCCAGTTTCCACATGTATGCTGACGACACCCAACTCTACCTCACCACCAATTCCCTCAACCCCTCCATGGTCTCTAAATTGTCAGACTGCTTGTCTGACATCCAGTTCTGGATGAGCAGAAACATTTTCTCCAATTAAATATTGAGAAAGACCGAAGCCATTGTTTTTGGACCCGCCACAAACTCCGTTCCCTAGCCACTGACTCCATCCCTCTCCCTAACATCTGTCTGAGGCTGAACCTCACCATTTACAACCTTGCTTTCATATTTGACGCTGGGATTAGCTTCCGACCACATATCCGCAACATAACTAAGACTGCCTATTTCCACCTCCGTAATATTGCCCGTCTCCGCCCTTGCCTCAGTTCATCCGCTGCTGAAATCCTCATCTATGCCTTTGTTACCTCTAGACTTGACTATTCCAACGCACTCCTGGCTGGCCTCCCACGTTCTACCCTATGTAAACTTGAGGTCATCCAAAACTCGGCTGCCCGTGTCCAAACTCGCACCAAGTCCTGTTCACCCATCACCCCTGTGCTCGCTGACCTACATTGGCTCCCAGTTAAGGAACGCCTCGATTTCAAAATTCTCATCCTTGTTTTCAAATCCCACCATGGCCTCGCCCCACCCTATCTCTGTAATCTCCTCCAGCCCCACAACCCTCCGAGATATCTGTGCTCCTCTAATTCTGCCCTCATGAGCATCCCTGATTATAATTGCTCAACCATTGGTGGATGTGCCTTCAGCTGCCTGGGCCCTAAGCTCTGGAATTCCCTGCCTAAACCTCTCCACCTCTTTTTCCTCCTTTAAGACGCTCCTTAAAACCTACCTCTTTGACCAAGCTTTTGGTCATCTGCCCTAATTTCTCCTTATGTGGCTCGGTGTCAATTTTTTGTCTTATAATACTCCTGTGAACAGCCTTGGGACGTTTTACTACGTTAAAGATGCTATATAAATACAAGTTGTTGTTGGTGAGTTGCTGCAGTGGATCTTGTAGATGGTACACACCAAGAATAAATATACAAACAAGTGTATGTCAAAATACATCAATGTTCACTGGTGTTCACAGTCCCCTTTAAAAAAGATGAAAAAGTAAAATTTCTGTTAATTTTACTTACCTCAATCTAAACCAGAATAAGAGATTTGTTTAACTTGGGTATTATTCCATGACTATGATTTAGATCCAGGACAATTAGCAGTATTGTCAACAATCGTGATTTTGTTAATGATTTATTGATTTTCCACTATTGTTTAATGGGCACCAATCACGGGAATAGAATGGTGAGATAGCAACAATTTTTCTCTCTCTCTCTCTCTCTTCTGTCCAGGTGATAAAACAGACCTTTTCCTATTTTTCCCCAATCCATCAACATCAGCAGGAGTTGATGTCCGGTCTTGAAAAGGTACACTGGTGTTCCCTTTATAAAATAGTTTGAGACAGTGATGTTCATATTTGCTCAGGAAGTCACTGCTTTAACATTAGACATCAGACAATGACTTCATATAAATGCTATCATCCGGCCCCTCTGGTACTGTATTAATGGATTGCTTTGAAGCATTAACAAAATATGTCAAGATTTTACCAAATTGTCTATCCATATTGCTATATTAAAAACATTTGCCGATTCTTTGTTCTTTGCTATATACTTGGACATTTAAAAAAAAATTGAAACCGAAAACATCTTGTCCATTTCAATGAAAAGAGTAGACAGAGATGGCAATTATTATACATCGAATCATATGGGGCTTTTCCCACTCATCTGCCGTAACTTCAGTCACCTGCTTTTTGTTGCCTGACTGCCAGAAGCGAGACTGTCTTTTTAAGGTGTATAACATTCTGCTTTACTCTCGACTGCTCACAATCAGGAAGAGATCAAAACCCTTCCAATACAATGGGCGTAAGGTGTTTATCAATTAGGGAGACAAGCCACGGAATTGCTTATTATTTGGACTCTGGGGAAAAACAACTTCCAATTTATTGTATTAATTGCCTTTTGTCTGACTTTGGAATCACAAAACAGCATGAGAATCTAACTGCTTTAAAGCAAGCTATAACTCAAAGCATATTTTGAAATAACTGATGTCTTGATCTTTTCCATGGAAATAACAGCAAAGAATTTGAAAATGTTATATTCCCACTGGTGCTTTGGAGGTTTTGGACAATCTACAACAGGCTTTCTTGTTCAACTTCATTATGCTGGCTGTTCAGATGGAAAGAGTCCTTGTTAGCTGCCCAGAGATCTACTCCCACACAGATCAAAGGACTTGCTTTGGTAATATCCAGCAGCAGGGTAGAGGAGCCATAGATGGATGTCTGATGCCTGCCAGGGGGATGTGACACCTGCCCCATCCAATCCCCCCCTTAAGTGACAAATTATATGTTAGCAAGCAGACGGGGGCAACCCTTCACTGCAGGAGCAGACATGCAGCATCAGCTGTTGGATCATCTCATGACTCAGCACAAGGAGATACAGGGCCACCTCATGACTCCGCACAAGGAGATACAGGGCCATCTCATGACTCAGCACAAGGAGATACAGGGCCACCTCATGACTCAGCACAAGGAGATACAGGGCCACCTCATGATTCAGCACAAGGAGATACAGGAACCACCTCATGACTCCGCACTAGGAGATACAGGACCACCTCATGACTCCGCACTAGGAGATACAGGGCCACCTCATGACTCAGCACAAGGAGATACAGGGCCACCTCATGACTCAGCACAAGGAGATACAGGAACCACCTCATAATTCAGCACAAGGAGATACAGGGCCACCTCATGACTCAGCACAAGGAGATACAGGGCCACCTCATGACTCAGCACAAGGAGATACAGGGCCACCTCATGACTCAGCACAAGGAGATACAGGGCCATCTCATGACTCCACACAAGGAGATACAGGGCCACCTCATGACTCAGCACAAGGAGATACAGGGCCATCTCATGACTCCACACAAGGAGATACAGGGCCATCTCATAATTCAGCACAAGGAGATACAGGGCCACCTCATGACTCTGCACAAGGAGATACAGGGCCACCTCATAATTCAGCACAAGGAGATACAGGGCCACCTCATGACTCGGCACAAGGAGATACAGGGCCACCTCATGACTCCGCACAAGGAGATACAGGGCCATCTCATGACTCCACACAAGGAGATACAGGGCCATCTCATGACTCCGCACAAGGAGATGCAGGGCCATCTCAGTCCCATCTGCTTACTTCTACTGGTAAAGTACCAAGAAGGAGCAGAGGATTAGAATTGGAGCACACAAAACATACATCATTACCAAGGGGAGGCACCAGGGTAAAAGAACACTGGCCACATAACAATAATCACTTTTAGGGAGCTTCAATTTGATTATAATTTATTTCCACTGTGTTCAGAGAGTTTTCTTCTGAAGGGACGAAAAGGGTTAAATTATGAGGACAGGTTGCATAGACTAGGCTCGTATGCCCTTGCGTAGTAGGAGATGATTAAAGGACTTGATAGAGTAGACAGAAACTATTTCCTCTGATGGAGGAGTCCAGAACAAGAGGACATAACCTTAAAATTAGAGCTAGGTCATTCAGGGATGATGTTAGGGAGCTTTTCTTCACACATAAGGTAGTGCTAAATCTGGAACTCTCCCCAAAAAGCTGTTGAGGCTAGGTCAAATAAAAATTTCAAATTTGAGATTGATAGATTTTTTGTTAGGTTAAGCTATCAGGGATATGGAACCAAGGCGGGTAAATGGAGTTAAGATACAGATCTGCCATGATCTAATTGAATGGTGGAACAGGCTTGAAGGACTGAATAGCCTACTCCTGTTCCTATGTTCCTAAGGTGTAGAATAAGAAATTAGCAGGTCAGTGGATTGGCATCCATGATATCTGAATTACTGCAGAGATCAATATTGTTGAAGATATTTTAGGCCATTATATTGTGCACATGTGGAGAGGACTGTTACTTCATTGGGCTGATGTGGCACTTAGCTGAAGGTCTGCTCTATGAAAACCTGCCATATGGCTCTTGCTGCCTGCAATGTTTCATCAGAGATAACTTCTGGCTGATCATCAGTGTCTTGCTTTACCACTGGCTGCAGGTAGGCCTCCATCTGCTCCATTCTTAGGACTCTCTTATTGGTAAAGTTGTAGAACATCCAGTAGCCTACAATAATCTTGGAGACCTTGGTGGTGGGTTTATATTGGAAGATGTCCACTGATCTGCCCAAGCATCTGAGGTACTTCTTCAAAGCCTATGGTTTGCTAATGGCTGCATGAACCTTGCTCTATCTTTGCTGTGTTGCTGTTCATGGCTGTCTCAATGGGGTCAGGGCTAAAGGAGGTAGCCTTGGTTTCCTAAAAGCCCTCATAGATGTCTGCCTTCTCTTTTAAATTGCTGAGGCACAGAGGGTTGTGAAGGTGCTATAACTGCTGCCTGGGAAGCAGGTGTTGACATGCATGATCCTTTGTTGCTGGCACTAACCAGCTGGAAACTGATGGATCCCTTTATAGTTCATGAAGAGCATTGGACTGTGTTCAGGGGCTGGGCTGGCCACATAAATACCAACAACAAGGGCTGAACATTGGGGAGATTTATGATGTGAAAAAGTGCAGTGGTCTCCATTCTGCTGCTGCGTTTCTGGGGGCGAATGATGAAGCGGTTTGCCTTGGCAAACATTGTATCAGTGACTTGCTTGATGTATCTATGCACTTAGGATTGCCTGATGTTACCCAGATCCCTGGGATAGTTAGGAACGAACCTGAGGCATAAAAAAACAGAATTTTGACTGAAGCAACAATAAATCTTGATGGCAAAAATCTGAGTCAAAAAGTTCCAAAAACAAATAAAATGCCAAAAAAACAAACACTGTGGAATTAATTCAGTTATCGTAAACCCAAAGTTAAACTCTCCAAATAAGTTGCTTCCCCTTTAAACATTGATCTTGTCTACCCAGAACATGATTATCTGGACAAACAGGGGGCTATAGGGGGAGAGGAGCTAAACACGATCAAAATCACTAAGGAAGTGGTACTCGGTAAAATAATGGGACTCAAGGCGGATAAATCACCTGGACCTGATGGCTTACATCCTAGAGTCTTGAAGGAAGTGGCGGTAGGGATTGTAGATGCATTGGTAATAATTTTTCAAAACTCCCTGGATTCCGCTAAGGTCCCGGCAGACTGGAAAACTGCTAATGTAATACCCTTATTTAAAAAGGGCAGTAGACAGAAGGCTGGTAACTATAGACCGGTTAGCCTAACATCTGTGGTAGGTAAAATTTTGGAGTCCATTATTAAGGAAACAGTAACAGGACATTTGGATAATCATAATTTAATAGGACAAAGTCAGCATGGTTTTACGAAGGGGAAGTCATGTTTGACAAATTTGCTGGAGTTCTTTGAGGAAGTAACATATAGAGTGGATAAAGGGGAACCAGTGGACGTAGTGTATTTAGACTTCCAAAAGGCATTTGACAAGGTGCCACACAAAAGATTATTGCTTAAGGTAAAAAATCACGGGATTGGGGGTAATATTCTGGCATGGATAGAGGATTGGCTATCTAACAGAAAGCAAAGAGTTGGGATAAATGGTTCATTCTCAGACTGGCAATCAGTAACTAGTGGTGTTCCACAGGGGTCAGTGCTGGGTCCCCAACTCTTCACAATCTATATTAACGATTTGGAGGAAGGGACCAAGTGTAACATATCAAAATTTGCAGATGATACAAAGATGGGAGGGAAAGTAGTGAGTGAGGAGGACATAAAAAACCTGCAAGGGGACATAGACAGGCTAAGTAAGTGGGCAGAGATTTGGCAGATGGAATACAACACTGGAAAGTGTGAGGTGATGCACTTTGGCAGGAAAAATCCTAGAGCAATTTATTATCTTAATGGCAAGAAACTGGAGAGTACTGAAGTGCAAAGGGATCTGGGGGTCCTGGTGCACGAAACTCAAAAGGTTAGTATGCAGGTGCAGCAAGTGATTAAGAAGGCAAATGGAATGTTGGCTTTCATTGCTAGGGGGATAGAATATAAAAATAGGGAGGTATTGCTTCAGTTGTACAAGGTATTGGTGAGACCGCACCTGGAATACTGCATACAGTTTTGGTGTCCTTACTTAAGGAAAGACATCCTTGCTCTCGAAGCAGTGCAAAAAAGGTTCACTCGGTTAATCCCGGGGATGAGGGGGTGGTCATATGAGGAGAGGTTGGGTAGATTGGGACTCTACTCATTGGAGTTCAGAAGAATGAGAGGCGATCTTATTGAAACATATAAGATTGTGAAGGGGTTGGATCGGGTGGATGCGGGGAGGATGTTCCCGATGACGGGTGAGACGAGAACTAGGGGACATAGTCTTAGAATAAGGGGCTGCTCTTTCAAAACTGAGATGAGGAGGAACTACTTCACTCAGAGGGTGGTAGGTCCATGGAATATGCTGCCACAAAAAGCTGTAGAAGCTACAACATTAATTAAATTTAAAACAGAAATAGACAGTTTCCTAGAAGTAAAGGGCATTAAGGGTTACGGGGAGCGGGCAGGAATTTGGACATGAGTCTAGGTTCGGATCGGTCATGGCCCTGTGGGTAGTGGAGCGGGCCCAGGGACTGTGTAGCCTGATTCTGCTCCTATTTCGTGTGTGCAATTCTGTTAGATGCAGGAGATGGTTCTGTGATAGATAGTAGATTGGCGGTTAGGATCAGATCAGCCATGATCTTATTGAATGGCGGAGCAGGCTCGAGGGGCCGATTGGCCTACTCCTGCTCCTATTTCTTATGTTCTTACTTATGTTCTTATATCGGTAACCTCAATATACACTGCATTCTCTGTGAGAAAACTGAGGGGTCGCGCATGTGCTAATTTCCATTGAGTCTTGTATTAAAATGAGGTCTTTGCCCATTTTTGGGTGACACAACTTTAGGCCAGTCTTGCATCCAGCCGAAGATAATAGGCGGCGCAGAATGGGCAGAGATTCAGCCCAATTTCCTGGCTCAGATGGTCCACGAGCAGGCATGGCAACCAGAAAATTGGCCCTACCTTATTTAGCCTTCAGTGAGAGTGCATGGTTATTAATAGTTAGCACACTACAGCTTGCACTGAAGTTATGGGGTCCCTAAAACAAATTCTCTTCTTAAAACCCTTTAAAAAAAAAATGCTCTTGTCAATTCACTATTATTTTAGAACAATAGGCCTTAATTTTTACAGGGCAGCCCGGCAAGCGATGAAATCAGCAAGGCCGGGGATCTGGAAGCCCTGCCGATCTTAATGGCAGGGCCTTATTTGAATAAATCTCTGCAGAGTCCCACCCGACCCCCGGCCAAATTGACTACGTGGCTGGCGAGCGGGAGTGGGCATCTGGCGGCAGGAGGCCGCAGCTGGGGACCCGTGTGAATGGTCTCCGGTAGTCGGTGGGGTGGGGTGGGGGGGGCGGGGGGAAGGATCTTGGCAGGATCAGGTGGGGGAGAATGCTGTAGGTAAAGATCGGGAGAGTTTGGGAAGGATCTGACAGCGATCGGGAGGGTGATAGCCCGGCGCAAGGGAGGCCCAAGGCTTCCCCGTGAGGCGCCGAGGATCACTCCTGCCCGCACCCCCACCCAGCCCACAAGATAACCTAAAATAAAGCTTTTAAACTCATGGTCTGCGCCTCTTCTGGCCCATGATCAGGCTCCCGACAGGTTTGTCTGATGGGGGAGCCATCATCGCTCCCCCACTCGGTCATTCAACTAAAATTGCAGATCAGGTTAATATCCGGACACGGCGAGAAGGCAGCGGGATCAGAGGAGGTAAGTGACTTGCCTTATTTTAACTGCCCCCTCGCCCAGTGTCTGCCAGACGTGGGCCGTTAAAATCTGGGCCTAAGAGTCTGTTACTTTTAATAGTTTGACAGATACTGAGCACTAGTTTCCTGGCGCCCGATGCTACAGGCAGAATGTGCTGATATTAATCTAAGGCCACTATCAATGGAAATTACTATGGAACCTGCTGTATAAAATATTTATTCCCTACCCTTTTAGTATGAATGAACGGAAATAGATTTGGCATTTGTATTGAGTTCTTTATCCTTTTCATGTGACTACAGCCCCGGTTCGTGAAGCTTTTGCTGATTTGCTAAAATACGGTTGTCCGCAATTTTTGTGCAAATGGTGACATTTTTCCACAACAAGCTGTAGGATTTGTTCTTAAATCAAACGACGGTAAAAATAGGAGAACTGCATTTCAGATCTGTTAAAGCTTTGCGTGAGTGGGGCCTGTATCAATCAGAATGAGTTGAAATAAAACAAGCTGCTGAGCAGTTAACAAATAATGTGACTTATTGGTACTGCATGATTACATGGTTCCACTGTTGACCTTTGACCCATTTAGGACACAAGGTTGTATGCAGGTGGCTAAAAATTTGCCAGTTGAACAGTACATATCCAATAGAGGTATGAGAAAATATACTTTATTTTGAAATTTCAAGACTGCTCTGTCATTCAATATTTATATAATGACAATACCTAAAAAATGTTTTTTTTAAAAACCTGCAGTGCTTTATGACTTAGAATGCTTCTGAATGACTGTGATCCAATTCTTTATTTTCCTCATATTAGAATAGCTGAGATTATATTATACTGCTACGTATTGGGCAGGCCAGCCTGCACTACACAAATTACACCATTCTAATACAGTTGTGGTTTGGAGATCACCATATTCCCAGTAGGAGTGGGTTTGAAAAGCTGAAATGTTATAATTTGAACAGAATAGGATTTACCCAGATACCCCGGCAGCTGGTGCAGGTTATTTGAACTGATCAGGTCTGAAGAGAAACTGTAAGTTGCTCTAAACACTTAGAACTTGCTCAAGGGACAGGTTGCTATGACAACCCCTGATGGTCAGCATTTTACTGCCCCAGAAACCTTGCTGGCTGACCTTACCAGATTTAGGGTCAAAAAGGTCAATAAATCTCATTTTTATTCTGAAGCTTTCACTGACCATTTGAGTAATTGGGCCTAAGGAAGACTTTTTTTTAACAGTTTACACTGGGTGTAGTGTGACCGGCCAAGGAGTGTGATGAAGAGAACCATTTTTAAAACATATAAAAGGTGGGTCAGCTTTCATATCATATAGTAGACTGTGAGGTGATGGTGGCTTTTAGGCCACTGTTGTGACAGTCAAATGTATCATAGTTAACATAGAGACAAGAATGAATCATTTAATTTATCTACATATTACGATACCAAAAGCTTTTATAAACGGTTTTGAAACCATCACTCTCAGACTGTTGATTTTTTTTTCCATTTTGTTCATGTTTTTTGCACCTTTACTAAACATCCTATATAGGATATCCTCTTCAGAAATCCTGTTACTTATAGTGTGTAGAATGTTTTCTTTGGCTTTTTTATGGGATTTAATCAGACGGTATAGAAGAAGTCTCGGTCCTTGTAGGATTTTGGTACCGATATATACAGTAATTGTAAAATTGTCTTCTAACATACAATTACAAAGATGAAAGAAGGAAAGTAAGGAAAAAAGATAATGCAATGCTATTAATATTTTTGCAAAGGTATATTACAACGAGAAAGAATTTAGTATCTGAAAAGTTGTGATTTTTTTATATCCACTGGGTGCTGATGTAAGACCATTTTTAATACAAGAGCCCAATGCATTTCAAGGCTTGGGCCTTAAACCGTCCAGTCAGAGTGAAATCAATTTAGCTCCGTCTCTAAATGGAAGCAAGCATTTAGAGTGTGATGGTAGGAGATGTTAGTAATCATGAAATTGTTGGTCACATCACACTTTCAATCTGTGCTTCATTTAGGTTCATTTTCTATTGTTTTTTTCTCTGTAAGAGAACAATGTGTGATGTAATTGAATAATGCAAATAGCAGAGGCTTGCAGAATGAGTTTGTAATCATGTCATTACTGGGAAAATCATGTTTTTCATTTCAGGTTTATTTTCTATTATTTTCTTCATCTTTTCCAATGCAGTGTATTTTTTTGGATAACATGACTGAACTGATGTTACAGTATCAGTAATCTCCTTGCTTGGGGAATGCTTGTCATCTTTAGCTACATTAATCTAAATGTTTGAATTTTTTAATAAGAGTGTGATAAGTGAATAAAAGCAACAAAAAAGGTTCTATATTTGTTGGGTTACATGACTCAAACAGCAGAATGATTAGGCTCTACAATCATGTAGAGGGCACTAAATATGAAGTGTTCAATATAGTGTTTATTCTATGAATGAAGGGAACTGCATTGTTCATGAGTGACAAAGTCACTAGTGAGTGATTTACATGATCTATGTGTGTGTATATGTTAAAATTAAACTATTATGTTATACATGGTATAATTAGGGTATTAATCTGATGGTGTGGTATTTTGTTTCTGTTTGTGAAGTGCAGTATTGTGGAGTACCATCCCAGAATGCTTGGTTGCAGTCACTGTTGTGGTCCTATAAAGTCATCACTTGCCATTTGGTTATGGAAGAGGGGTGATAGACTGTGCTGGCAATTGCTTCCTGTCCATGATTTGGTTTTATTTATGTGGGACCTATATATGGTTATTGCGGGCATTACAGGTTTATTTTTGCAGGTTGGCTGTGTGGGAGCAGTGAGTTGTTTCTTGTACTGCTGATGCTCCAGAATGCTCAGGCAATTATGGTGAGGGAGTTACCATGGTGACACGCGGCACTCATTGATGATGAGCGGACCATGACTTTTCAGTTTCTTTTTAAACTGTTAGTGGCTTATGACAATGCAGATCTGGTTGGGTTGCTATCTCCTGTCCGTGCAATAATTTTCAAAGCTCATGTATTTCAGAATAACCTATGAGTTATAAACTATATCATATATATATCATTGGATAACGTGTATTTTGAAGGAATTTCCTTCAACTATTTTCAGTCTTTATGTTTGCTGAAGTCTTTAGAAAAAAAAATGGAATTAGAACCGACCAGTGCTTGGTGAGCTGCTGCAGGAGATATTGAGGATAGAAATGTGTCTTGGGCAGTAGCACAAAATGAGCGGGATCGTATCTCCCGCCCGTTATACGCCCCGCCCAATATTTAGTTCCATTGACTGCAATAGAACTGAATATCAAGTGGAGCGTTTAACAGGCAACCGATGCAATACAGGCCATTTAACACACTCACCCGACACTAATGTCTACTCCCATTACTTTTCTGAAAATGACACGACGGCACCGGCTAGCAGCTAAATTTATCTCATGTTGGTCATTGATAGATTTTTTTCCGAAAGTGTAAGGAGCAAATTGATGATTAATCCTAAGGCAGGACCTCTACATATGAGTCGGCTGCACGTCAGTAAATGCTGTGTGAACAGGCAAAAAGAGAGGCAGGAAAGGACCATCACGCCCACCCATCTAGGCAACGGTGCAACCTTCCTTGTACACCATTGACCGACCCCATAACCATGCAATCTCCTGAGAAAGGCAAAGTGCCAGAGAAAACAGTGCTTTGGCCATTTCAGAAAAGCTCTGGGAAATTCCTCTCCAACTCAACTCCTTAAGGCTAACAGCTTCTCATTGCAACTTCCCCATGTCCTCCTCTTTTAGGAAATTGTCTTGGAGTGCTTACTGAAGGTGTTTCCTTTCCTTGGGGGAAAAACAAGCTACGTGTTACAAAATTGTAAACCTGTTTCTAAGGAATGTGTTTCTGATTTTGTTACATATAATGCGCAGAGCAAATCTTCCCTTTCATTTCTATACAATGGAATAAACATAAATTATATTTACCAATGGGTTACCAGCATGTATTACAGCTTCATGTAAGATATTCTTTTAAGAGAACTATATGGTACTAAGTGAGTAAAAATTAAATGTTTTGCTTAAGTTACTGTCAAATAAGTCTGCATCTGGGAGATATAACAAGTGTCACAAAACATACCTATTAGTGATAGGTGCGCGTTTTCATTATTCCTTATAAAGAAAACAACTATTATCATGCAGTTTCCAAAAGGTTTCTATATAATTTAGAAAGAAATGGCCTTTAACCACTTGGTGCAATGTTCTTGTAATATTTCAGATGTTGTATATCAGGATGGTGGAGACTGCTGTTTTAACTTGGCTTCAGCACCTTGAGGAAAGTGACTGCATTTGGCATTCTCCTTATTCCTATCTCCAAATTCCTATCTCCAAATAGGAAAGAAAGACTTGCATTGCTATGTATTCTCATCATTGAACCTTTCCAATTCAATGCTTTTGGAACGCAGTCATTGTTAGGAAGCTCAGATTCTGAAACTGTGCCACGTTTCTTTATGTTTAGCTTATTTGAGCAAATCTACTCAAGGTAAAAGAAAATGATTCCAGTCTTAAAAAATTAAAGCATACAAATTACTCGCACGTGTTTAGAATACTTATTAAAAAAGCATTAAACATACAGATCTCTAAAAAAGCATATTATAGCACGTACACTATTTAAATACAGCGAGCTAAAACTGCACATAGCCATTGCAAACATTTATCAGTTAAACTCTCCATAAGTTGATTATTAAAGATTGTCATTATAATAAAATGGCTTGTCCGTTACCCTGAGTTAGTAGTGAACGCATTAATGCATCCATATGAAATTCCTTTGTCCGTTATTTAACAAAAGTTTTAACCCATTCTGGTTACTGATCTGGCACAGCAGGATTTGAACCCTTCTCCTATATTCAGAAAGTGAAGAGAGCCTTACAACATAATCAGGGGCACAACATCACTGTTCTGCTGATTGCATCTGGCACTACAGAATGTAATCTTTGTTTTATATTCGTTCTGATAAATAAAATATTTCAACTGCTTTGAAAAGAATTGTGCCTTCTTTTGGAGTTTGCTTTAGAATCTCAGAATTGCTGAAATAAACTGCAGGCTGTTATTGTGGTAATGTTATTTTCCAGAGGGGTTTGTGCTGATGTAGGTTGGTTTGGTTTTATGAGATTTTTTTTAAACATAAGAATGATAGAAAGGAGCATGTGTAAATCTCAACTGGGTACAATTAGTACTGTTCGATTTGCTGATGTAGAAAGTTGGGTACAGCAATGGCAACACATTTTAATAAGGATCTATGAAGTGAATAGACTGCTGCGTACCATTGCATCAGTGAACAATTACCATGAAGTTATAAACACTCTAATGTATCAGTGAATATTTTTTCCAATCAGTAATTGCTTCTCACTGAATATGGTTTTCTGAATTTTTTTGTTGAGTTATCAAAGTGACACTTCGCTTGCTGCATATCTGTTGTTGCAACTTGGAATGCGATCCCAAATTTAAACAAGTTATGTGCCTCTCCTTCCAGCTGGTTGTTCCATAGGGACCTCTCACCTCTACCTCCTTCCCCTCATTCGCTGCTTACTTCAAGGCCCTTGCAATAGAAAGCCTGACTGCTGGTGAGACAAGCTCTGGGATTTCCTGATCTCAATGACACAGTGCTCATTTCACTGTCTGGCTACAAGATTGGCTGGTATTAAGACGTTGAGGTAGGCAGACAGGCTCTAAAGAAGAAGGGGGGCAAACTTGGTTGCTTTGCGCCTCCCGTTAGCGCCCTGAGAGAGCGCTAAAGGGGCGCAAAGCAACTAGCGTCCAGGCACTGGCGCCGCCAACGTCTCCCGCAAAATTCAGCGGGAGGTTAGCGGCGGCAGTAACTGTTAGCGCCCCGGCCGCGATCTTCGGTAGCGCCCCCTAACTTATCGCCGGACGCTATGTCCGACGGGGTCAGGGGTGCCTATCTGCGGCCGGGGCGGCGCTAATTAAAGGCGAGGTGCCGGGCAGCCATGTTTGTTGCTGGCCGCCTGCCAGCACTTGCCCCCGTTGCCGTCCCCGGCCTCCTCAGCAGCCCCCCCGGGCTCTTTTACCAGCACTCCGATCCCTGGTGGTTCAGCTGGGCCCTGCGTCGCACTGCGCAAGGCCCCTCCCCTTTAAGAAGGGGAGGAAGGCCTGCGGCACATAGCACCGCGATATTCCTTCGCAGCGCCCCAAGAGGGAGGCGGGGCACTTCCACTCGCGCCTCGCTTCCCTCTTGGGGCGCTACCAATGAATTTCAGCCGCGGGGGGCGCTAATTTTTTGGGGGCTCTAAAAGTAGCGCCCCGACGAAGTTAGCGCCCCAAAAGGGGCGCGACCCAATTTTGCCCCCAAAGAATCCCTGTCTCAAGGATGGGCAGATGAGGAATTACAACCACAGGGAATGGGCAGTTCTACAGTATGCAGGGCGCAGGCAGGAGATTTAGAAACCTTGCCAAAATTATAAATGAGCTTGCTGAAGGAATTCTCCCCAAGAAGCGCTGTAGCTGGTGGCACATCTGTAGCGCCCGGAAAACAGACATGACACTAAAATAAAAAATAAAATGTTTTTGTTGTAATTTACTGAGTTTAATTTGTGACCAGAAAGAGTGAACCCCTTCATTGCCTTAGCTAGCATAATTAGAGCTGTACACTTTTTACGGCCTGCACAGGTTTCATGGATTGTGTAGAATCAGAAAAGAATGAATCTGAAAAACATGTCAGTCTATGCCCGCAAATTTAGGGAGGAATAACATTTTGGGAAGGCGCTTTTATATGGCCTTATGCCCTTGAGGTGCTGCTTTTAATGTCTTGTGAACCTGAACCGCCAAATCCCTCTCTTCTTTCACATCACCCAACCTTTCCCCATTCAAAGTACAATTATTAATTTTTTTCCCAAAATATATCGCCTCACATTTGCTGACATTGAATTCCATCTGTCACTTTTTTTGCCCAACTCACAATCTTAAAAAATATCCTCTATCAGATTCCTTCAGTCCTCACAATTATTTACTGTTCTTCCCATTTTATTATTGTCCTATATCCACACTTCCAACTGCCCTTAACTCATACTCTCCATTTCCTCCCTTCTAACCAGTTTTTTAATCTAATTAACAATCCTCCCTTTATTCCATATCCCTTAATCTTCTCCAGTAGTCTCCTGTGTGGTACCTTGTCAAAGGCTTTTTGATAATCCATGTACACTACATCCACTGCTTTTCTCCCATCTATCACATCTCTCACCTTCTCAGAGAACTCCCCCCACTTGTTGGACATCAAGGTATTCCAAAATCTTAGAATCCCATCAGTTTTGTAGGCATTCATCTTCACATGGCAGCGTGATAGAATAAGGATCTTGTGAAATTATATAACCTTACCCTGAAGTTCATACACCTAGTGTACCTTCCTTAACTCTAGCCTTTGAATTAAACAAAGCTGGCAACTAAAGGAACTTGTATCTCAACAACACATTTTAAATATATAACACTTGATCAGAGTGACGCCCCTTCCATCTTACATCTTTCTCTTGAATTTCCTTGTCCATTAACAAGTAGTAATAAAATGAACACTTCATCAGGGATAGCGCATAATGAATGATTTATCATATATTTTATTAAGGCTGTGAGAATTTTTCTATTATTCATCATTTAATAACTGTGGAATTTTGCCAGAAATCCTGTGAAAAGCATTCACCTCCTCAGTAGCAATAAACCTCTGCATTTCAGCTGCAGACTTAATGGGTTAGAAATTAGTCTGAGCCCGTTTTTGGGCCCAGGAGGCCCGAGCATCGACAGAAAATGGTCCTCAGGCCTTATCTACATACTCTGGGCAAGCTGCTAGTGCTGGTCGTGCCTCCACAGGCAGCTCGCCCGAGAGTAAAAAGCAATTTGGGGCCATCTGCCTCGCTGGCAGTGGCCCTCAGGTAAGTCTCTGGAGGAGAGTTGGAGTGGGCTCTGAGGGATTGGGGGTGGGAGGTGCGATCACAACTCCTGTGGAGTTGGGGAGCAATCCTGCACCTGCTGGCTCCACAAGGAGGGATTTTAATTTTAATAAAATGCAAATGTAAATTTACCTGTAGCTAGCGACCACAGGGTCTGCTGAAGGTTCCTGAGCAGGGCAGTTCCAATACCTGCCCTGCTCATCGATAACTAATCTTACAATGGGGTACTTAAACAGGCGTTAAGCCTCTCATGAACATAGTCAAGGGGCCTAATGCCAGTTTTAGGTATCCGCTCAGGATGCCTAAAAAATGGGGCCACACAAATTTAGCAGTGGGACCACGCCTGCGCAGATTGGGCAGAGGCCATCCCACTGTTAAATTGGTATGCTTTGCGCCCATTTTTGCGGGCGTGAAACAGGTGCAATGCATATCAATTTCAACCCCAGTAAGAGAATAATGAACAAGAAAAGAATATTTGGTCCATTCAGCTCCGTCTTTCTCACAGACTATTTACAGTTTGAGGATTGCATTCCCTGATTGTGCACAAAGTGACTGAGCCATGTGATTGATGGGCAATTGCTCTCTCATTTTCCAGTGCCTTTTCTATAATGTATGATTATTTGTTGCATTCCACCAGAAGTTTGACCTTTTTGTGCATCTTTTCAGTGTTTGGGAAGGTTATCGTTCAAATTCATTTTAAATATTGGGTTAATGGATTAAGCAGAAGGATTTTGAAAATGTAAAACAGCGAAAAATATTGACTTGAGCGCTGCTCCAGCAAACATTGCATAAAGCAGCATAGTTATTTTAACTCGGTTTTCGGATTAAGGGAGAGTAGTCATTGATATCGAGGGTTTTTTTTGGAAGAAGCTACTTCTTGGAACAGTCAGGGATAGCCTGTTTGAAACTCACTTTAAATGCTGCCATCGTGCCTTTCTGGGGAATTATGTGCAGAGACAGAGATGGTCTGCTGCAGCATAAACAATAGCAATGCAGTTTTCATCTGGGAACATAAGAATATAGGAACAGGAGTAGGCAATCCAGCCCCTCGAGCCTGTTCTGCCATTCAGATGGCTGATCTGCATCTTAACTCCATCTATCTGCCTTAGTTCCATAACTCCTAATATCCTCGCCGAACAAAAACCTATCAATCTTGGTTTTGAAATTTTCAACTGCTTTTTGGGGAGAACGTTCCAGATTTCCACTACCCTTTGCGTGAAGAAGTGCTTCCTGACACCACCCTTGAACTGCTTTACCACAGGTAAAGAGTGCACAGGCAGACAGGGAATGGGTGACCACCAGACAGAGTAAAAGAACTAGGAAGGTAGTGCAGGAGTCCCCTGGGTCCATCTCCCTCTCCGACAGATTTTCCGTTTTGGATACTGATGGGAGAGATGGTTTCTCAGGGGAATGCAGCAAGAGCCACGTCCGTGGCACTACGAGTGGCTCAGCTGCACAGGAGGGGAGGAAAAAGAGTGGGAGAGCAATAGTGATAGGGGATTCTATCGTAAGGGGAACAGATAGACGTTTCTGTGGCCGCAGACGTGACTCCAGGATGGTATATTGCCTCCCTGGTGCCAGGGTCAAGGATGTCACTGAACGGCTGCAGGGCATTCTGAAGGGGGAGGGCGAACAGTCAGTGGTTCACATTGGTACCAATGACATGGGTAGAAAGAGGGATGAGGTCCTGCAACAAGAATTTAGGGAGCTAGGTAGCAGATTAAAAAGCAGGACCTCAAAGGTTGTAATCTCTGGATTACTCCCGGTGCCACGTGCTAGTGGGTATAGGAATAGGAGGATAGAGCAGATGAATGTGTGGCTAAAGAGTTGGTGCAGGAGGGAGGACTTTAGTTTCCTGGATCACTGGGTCTGCTTCTGGGGAAGGTGGGACCTGTACAAGTCGGACGGGTTGCACCTGAACCGGAACGGGACCAACATCCTTGCGGGGAGGTTTGCTAGTACTGTTGGGTGGGGTTTAAACTAACTTGGCAGGGGGATGGGATACGGAGTGGAGCTATAGTAGGGGGTGATGCACAGCCAAATATAGAGGAAAAAACAAGTCAGCCTGGAAGGCAGAGCAAATATGTAACGGCACAAAGGAGTATGGCAAGGCTGGATGGCATTTATTTTAATGCAAGGAGTCTTGCGAGTAAGGCAGATGAATTGAAGGTGTTGATGAACACATGGGAATATGATATTGTTGCTATCACAGAGACATGGTTGAGGGAGGGGCAGGACTGGCAGCTCAATATTCCGGGGTATAGAATCTTCAGGCGAGACAGAGGGGGGTGTAAAAGAGGAGGGGGTGTCGCAATATTAATCAAGGAGTCAATTACTGCTGTAAGGAGGGATGATATCTTAGCAGGTTCCTCTAATGAGGCCATATGGGTAGAACTTAAAAACAAAAAGGGGGCAAGCACTTTGCTGGGAGTGTACTATAGGCCCCCAAACAGTCAGGGGGAGATAGAGGAACAGATATGTAGGCAAATCTCAGAGAAGTGTAGAAATAATAGGGTAATAATAGTAGGGGATTTCAACTTCCCCAATATTAACTGGGATAGTCAGAGTGTGAAAGGCTTAGAGGGTGCGGAATTCTTAAAGTGCATCCAGGAGAGCTTTTTGAGCCAGCATGTAGAAAGTCCTACAAGAGAGAGGGCGGTACTGGATCTAATTCTAGGGAATGTAGCCGGGCAAGTGGTAGAAGTGTCAATAGGAGAGCATTTTGGTGACAGTGACCATAATTCGGTGAGATTTAAGGTAGTCATGGAAAAGGACAAAGATGGACCGGAAATAAAGGTTCTAAATTGGGGGAAGGCCGTTTTTATTATGATAAGGCAGGATTTGGCCAAAGTGGACTGGGATCAGCTACTTGTAGGAAAATCCACATCAGAGCAGTGGGGGTCTTTTAGAAAGGAAATAGAGAGAGTACAACGGCAACATGTTCCCGTAAAGGTCAAGGGTGGGACCAACAAGCCCAGGGAACCCTGGATGTCAAGGGATATACGAGAATGGATGAGGAAAAAAAGGGAGGCTTTTGGTAGATACAAAGGACTAAAAACAGTGGAAGCCCTAGAGGAGTATAGAAAGCGCAGGGGGGTACTTAAAAAAGGAATTAGGAGAGCGAAGAGGGGGCATGAAATAACATTGGCAGGCAAAATAAAGGAAAATCCCAAGGTGTTTTATAAGTATAGTAAGGGCAAGAGGATAACCAGGGAAAGAGTAGGGCCCATTAGGGACCAAAGTGGCAATCTGTGTATAGAGCCAGAAGATGTAGGTGGGGTTTTAAATGAATATTTTGCATCTGTGTTCACTATGGAGAAGGATGATGTAGGCATAGAAATCAGGCAGGGGGATTGTGATATACTTGAACAAATTAGTATTGAGAGGGAGGAGGTACTAGCGGTTTTAGCGGGCTTAAAAGTGGATAAATCCCCAGGCCCAGACGAGATGTATCCTAGGCTGCTGTGTGAGGCAAGGGAGGAGATTGCAGGGGCTCTGACACAAATTTTCAGAACCTCTCTGGCCACAGGGGAGGTGCCAGAGGACTGGAGAACAGCTAACGTAGTACCATTATTCAAGAAGGGTAGTAGGGATAAACCAGGGAGTTACAGGCCAGTGAGCCTAACATCAGTGGTAGGGAAATTATTGGAAAAAATTCTGAGGTACAGAATTAGTCTCCACTTGGAGAGGCAAGGATTAATCAAGGATAGTCAGCATGGCTTTGTCAAGGGGAGATCATGTCTGACCAATTTGATTGAATTTTTCGAGGGGGTGACTAGGTGTGTGGATGAGGGTAGTGCAGTTGATGTGGTCTACATGGACTTCAGTAAGGCTTTTGACAAAGTCCCGTATGGGAGACTGGTCAAGAAGGTAAGAGCCCATGGGATCCAGGGCAACGTGGCACATTGGATCCAAAATTGGCTTAGTGGCAGGAGGCAGAGGTTGATGGTCGAAGGTTGTTTTTGTGACTGGAAAGCTGTGTCCAGTGGTGTACCGCAGGGATCGGTGCTGGGTCCTTTGCTGTTTGTAGTGTACATTAATGATTTAGATATGAATGTAGGAGGTATGATCAGTAAGTTCGCAGATGACACGAAAATTGGTGGAGTGGTAAATAGCGAGGAGGGAAGCCTCAGGCTACAGGAAGATATAGACGGGTTGGTCAGATGGGCAGAACAGTGGCAAATGGAATTTAACCCTGAAAAGTGTGAGGTGATGCATTTTGGGAGGACTAACAAGGCAAGGGAATACACAATGAATGGTAGGACTCTAGGAAGGACAGAGGATCAGAGGGACCTTGGTGTGCATGTACATAGATCCCTGAAGGCAGCAGGACAGGTAGATAAGGTGGTTAAAAAGGCATATGGGATACTTGCCTTCATTAGCCGAGGCATAGAATATAAGAGCAGGGAGGTTATGATGGAGCTGTACAAAACGCTAGTTAGGCCACAACTGGAATACAGTGTGCAGTTCTGGTCGCCACACTATAGGAAGGATGTGATTGCATTAGAGAGGGTGCAGAGGAGATTCACCAGGATGTTACCTGGGCTGCAGCGCTTCAGCTATGAAGAGAGACTGGACAGGCTGGGGTTGTTTTCCTTAGAGCAGAGAAGGCTGAGGGGGGACCTGATTGAGGTCTACAAAATTATGAGGGTCATAGATAGGGTAGATAGAAAGGAACTTTTCCCCTTAGTAAAGGGGTCAATAGCCAGGGGGCATAGTTTCAAGGTAAGGGGCAGGAGGTTTAGAGGGGATTTGAGGAAAAACTTTTTCACCCAGAGGGTGGTTGGAATCTGGAACTCACTGCCTGAAAGGGTGGTAGAGGCCGGAACTCTCAACATTCAAGAAGCATTTAGATGAGCACTTGAAACGCCATAGCATACAAGGCTACGGACCAAGTGCTGGAAAATGGGATTAGAATAGACAGGGCTTGATGGCCAGTGTGGACACGATGGGCCGAAGGGCCTCTTTCTGTGCTGTACAACTCTGTGGGCTGGATTTTGATACTGGGGCGGGTTGGGGTCGTGTCATCCACTTTTCGTGTTATCCACCCGACTGCAATTGGATGTGGGAGATTGATGCAATTTTCACCTAATTGGGCTATTGAGTTCCAGCATGTGGGAACCCATGAACCAATTAGTGGTTTCAGTCTGAAAGTCGCCTCTGATGATGTCGCACAACACCAGGTTATAGTCCAACAGTTTTATTTAAAATTACGAGCTTTCGGAGCGCTGCTCCTTCGTCAGGTACCTTTACATGACGAAGGAGCAGCAGCTCTGAAAGCTCGTAATTTTAAATAAAACTGTTGGACTATAACCTGGTGTTGTGCGACTTCTCATTTTTGTCCACCCCAGTCCAACACCGGCATCTCCGCGTCTGATGATGTCATCATTGCTGCTGCATTGAAGGTCTTCAAAGACTGCCTGGCCTTTGCTGTGAGAGGACCTGCAAAATGAGCAGCAGCAGTCCTAAGTCTGCTCCCAGATATTTTTACACCACCACTCCCAGATATATCTCCTCTCCAGCCAGCCAGCCAGCCGGCCGGTCGGTCGGCCGGTCGGTCGTGCTCCCGCCAGGTTTCACATTCGTGATTCAGAACTGGCGTGCTTCACGTAGAAAAAGGGTTAAAATCACAAAAGCTGTTCAAAATGGCATTATAGAGGCAATTTAGTGCTTGTTAAGGGCCTTAACAGCCTATCCCGCCTCTTAGAGGCGGGACCAGCAGACATGATTTAATGAAAATTGCGTGGAGGCGGACTTGTGCCTGCCCGCCAATTTTTTGCAATTTTAACCCCCCACACGCCTCCAAACCCGCCTCCACGGGTCAGTGAAAATCCAGCCCTATGACTCTAACTTTAAGATTATGCCCTTACCTATTGTTTTTATTTATACTATGTAAAAAATAATACATCTGATAACTTAAGGCAAACATGATTAGCAGATTGGGTGACCGCCGTTCAGTCCGTAAGGGGGGCCCCGAGTTTCCAGTCGCCTGTCACTTTAATTCTCCGCTCCACTCCCACTCAGACCTCACCGTCCTCGGCCTCTTGCATTGTTCCACTGAAGCTCAGCGTAAGCTCGAGGAACAGCAACTCATCTTTCGATTAGGCACTTTACAGCCTTCTGGACTCAACATAGAGTTCAACAATTTCAGATCATAACCTCGGTCCCTACCATATATATATTTTTTATCCACACTTTTTGTCTGTGTCTTTTTTTCTTCCCTCCCACATGGTAGCTGTCTTTCATTCTTCCAGCGCAATTTACACTTCAACTAGAGCCATCCTTTGTTTCTTAACCTGTCCCATTACCACCTCCTTTTGCCTTGAATATCTCTTAATGTCTCTTAACCTCTCCTGCCTTCTATCCTATCACAGACCTTCCCTTTTGTTCTTACATTCCCTCCCCCCTTTCCCAGCCCCTACACTTGCTTAAAAATCTGTTCCATTTCCTGCTTTTTTCCAGTTCTGACGAAAGGTCATCGACCTGAAACGTCTGTTTCTCTTCACAGATGCTGCCTGACCTGCTGAGTATCTCCAGCATTTTCTGTTTTTATTTCAGATTTCCAGCATCTGCAGTATTTTCTTTTTGTATTAATGATTAGAGATACAATGGCATAGCTATACATCAACATACATTTTTCTCAGCAATTGTGTTTCTATAGTACCTTAATGTAGAAAACATCCTAAGGGTATCATAAAGAGGGAAAAAAAGGGAATAAAGGAGAGATAACAAGCTGTGGTGCAAGAATTAGGAGCTGACTGAAGCTTGGCTGAAAAGGTGGGTTTTGAGAAGGTTGTTGAATAGGGAGGGAGAAGTGGAGAGGCAGAGGGGTTTAGGGAGGGAGTTCCAGACAGTAAGCATGAGGCGACTGAAGGCTCGTATCACCCAAGGGAGGGGAATGCACAAAAAGCTAGTTGGGGAACTGAAGGTTGTGAGAGGGGAAGTTAATCTGGAAGACCTTGCAAAGGTAGAATGGGGCTCTCTTTAGGAAATGGTTAAAATAACTTTCAAGCAACAGTTACGTGGTTCTGTGGTTGGGTAACATAGCAGCTAGCTAGTGCTTATGTCAAAAAAAATCCAAAACCAAATCATGGTGAATAGTTCAATATTTTCTCAGTATACCAAATATAATGAGATTGTAAGCTCATTTATAAAGACTGAGCTATTAAATCTTATTTCCAATATGACTTTAATTGTACAAGTTTAGCCACCCCCATTTAAAAAAACATGCCAGTCTGGTTCATTCAAGTGAGATCCATCCATTTATAATCGTCCTAATTGCTGTTTCATCATAAGTTTAGTTGATTAGTATGCTGTGGTTTAGTGGCAATATTCCTATAATTTAGGTTGTCTGCTAAGTGCAGGAAAATAGGTGTGAAGGGAATCTCATTTCACTGTTACTACATTTGTGTGATCATGATGTTTACACAAACACCCTTTGTGAAAATAGAACTATGGCTAAAAACTGATAGGAACAAACAAAAGCATCGAGTGAAATCAACAGGAGTTCCATCATAAGCAATGATCCTGGAAATTTTGATTTTGTTAATACAGTAATTGATCCATTAATATGTGGCTAGCACACTGCAATCTATAGGCTGCTGAGGGAGGAAGATGGAGAAAAACAGCAGGAAAGGGAGAGGCAGAAAGAAAGAGAGAGAGAGAGAGAGAAAGGGAGCGGTGGAGAAACAGCAGAGAGCGAAAACAGGAGAGGCACAGAAAAATGAGCAAAGGAGACTTTGAGCAATTGGAAGGGTAGAGAGGCTTAAAACTAATGAGGAATAAGAGCAAAGAGAAATAGAGGAGAAATAAAGAGAACAATGGGAAGAAAAAACAGTAATGGCAAAGCCTCAGATCAATACTCTGCCTGCATACACAAGAGAAACCACCATAGACATTGGCACATTGTTTCCATATTTCTCCATGGTGTAGTCCCACCAACTGTGTGTGTGTGTGTGTGTGCGTGTGGGAAAGCACACTAGAAAATCATAAGCAAAATAGAGGAAAGTTACAAGGGAACAAGTGTGGTGTAACAGAAGAATTCAATCAGAATATTGGGGGAAGATCCAAGGTATCTCCTCCTGGCTCACAAAGAACCGTTTAAATTTTTTTTAAATCACTTACCTGGGTCTCCTGTAGCCTGATGCACGCTTCTGCCAGCTTTTGCTGGCAAGTTGGAGACTGTGCAAGCATTAGTTGGTCCACGGTTAAAATGGCGTGCTCGTCCAATTATGTAATTGGGACGCGACTTTGTCATTTAAATTAGGCCCCTCTGGGGCGGGCGGCCTTCCTGTGCCTGAATCCAGGCAAGTTAAAATGGTGGGGAGGTTGGGGGTGGCAGGAATGTGTCGGGAATGCGGTGCGAACCCCCTGCTATTTTAACCTGTGCCCACACCGTGCCTGCCAGACGGGGTGGGGGGAGTTAAATTGACCCTTTAATCTTTGTGCTGTGATTATAAACAAGTTATAAGATGAGTCACTGTCTTCTGCACAAAATAATTTCTAAACAAAATTTGCAGTATTGTTTTTATTCGATAGCTGACAACCTCATCAGGTAGTTTACCACCAATCAATCATTCTATGGGTCATTCAAATAATTCATTTCCCTCAGAACGACCCCTAGAAACTAAAAATCAAATAATCATTGTGCTCTGGTCAAAAGTCTGGTTGTGAGCAGTAAAAGTCAGATTTACAATATTGTCAATCTCAGTAAATTCAAACCTTTTATATTAATTGATCAAACCACCATCTGCATGGTAGCCAGATCTTTTCAAAGACAAAAAGACCAGACTGGCAGCCATTTTAGCTCAGTGTGAACAATGTTACTGATTTTCTGACTACAGCACGAACCTATGAGTAGGTCTGAACATGCACCTCCAGGGTAGCATTAACCTCTAAATAGTTTACTTTCCTGCACAATTCATGAATCCCCTGACTATATGGCTTACAATGGATACAATACTGAAGCAGAGGGAATGAAACCCAGGCTCTTTAATCAACTAGCGATTTGAGCAAACTTCAAATCTAACTTTCAGAACTTAATTCCATTTAAAGAACTTTGATTTTTTTTTAGCAAGCTCAGTGAATATAGAATCCAAAATTAATTGTGTAAAGCTACTGATACACATTATTACCTACTATTAATAAGCATCTGGCTGCTTTGACCTGCGATATACTGATAACATTAAATATTTGGGTTCTTTACTTCTACCCTGCAGTCTATGATGTGGAGTTGTGCAATAACAGCCTCTTAAACTCAATGGGGTAGAAATTCGTCTTGGGCGGTATCGCATCGTCCGCCCGTTAAACTCCCTGCCCGACATTCAGTCCCGCTGACTGCAATAGAAGTGAATATCAGGCGGGGCCTGTAACAGGCGGCTGGTGCAATAGCGTCTATTTTGTGCTCCCGCCAAAATCGGATTTCTACCCCCAATCTTTTGCTAGCAGATTCCTGTGGCATTGTCCATGGTGAGTGAGAGAGTACGCTGCTTCATAACTTTAGCGGTGTTATTAACAGAGTATAATGGGGAAAGAGCTGCCAGAAGTAAGTGAGTCACATACACAAAGGCCGCAATTTTGCCGGCGCTCAGAGAGGCGGGTCAGAGACTAAAGAGCTATTGATTGATGGCGGATCCTGAACCTGCCTCCAAACAGCCTTCCCAAGTGTCGAGTCCCCGATTTGCGAATGGACCTGACACCTAGCGGCGGGAAACAGATTAAAGGCAACTATCTGCCTATTAACAGGTTCTTGTCAGTAGTTTTCAGCCTGTTTTTTGATTTTCCCGCTTCTGGGTCGGGTTTCCCGACGTCCAGACACCAGGCCAGGTAAGTGTGACGTGTTGTGAGTCCGGTGTAATGTTTGTGGAAAGATGACAGCTGCAGAAGTGGTGTGACCCGCTTCCTGTTAATTGGCCGGTAAGCCCGCAGACTTAACAAGGTCAATCAAGGGAAAATCACGTCCGTGGAGCGGAGGCAGCTGGGGGCGGGACCGGAATCCGGAAACCAGCTGTCCCGCACCCATCCCGACACCGATCACAAAATCGCGGCCAAAGTGTTTGCCATACACAAAAATTTGAACATATAAATAAATATATTTGATAAGCTCAATTTATGACTAACAGGATATGATGCAATGTTGTTGTGTTATATTTATGCATTCCATTTTTATTTGTGATATTTAAAACATTTTTATCATTGATATTTCATATACCTTAGAATTACAGTAGACAAGTGCCTGATGCTGTTTGCAAAACTGACATAACAAGGAGATTCGGAATCTGTTCTGTTAAATTATTCCATAAACATCATGCAATATGGAGGTGCTGCATGGCAGGCGAATTTTGCTCAGCTTGTGTGTTGACTTCAGCACTGAATTCCGCTCCTATTTTGGCTAATGGCTGGACTGGGGAGTGGAAACACAGAGAGCACCAGCACCAGCACCAGTACACAAAGGGGTGAGGTTGATGCCCGTGACAATTTTGCAACGGAAGGGAGAACATTTAAAAAAAAATATTTTTAGGATTTTGCTTCTCCCTAGAAATACGAAAAACCAGCAGCGGGAGTTAGCGGCTTTAACAATAGTTCAGTATTTATGAGTCATTCTGGAAACAAAACAACTCATACTGATTTGAAATATTGATTAGCACGGTATTTTTTCTAATCAAATCTGATCTGATAAGGCAGGTAACAATATTGATAGTGAATCTAATTTGAAATATATTGCAGACACTTAAATGGTTTCATTTTCCACTGAGAATATGACAATACTAACCTTTTCAGTCCATCAAAAATGATTATTAAATAGAAATGCTCTACTCCCTGTTGCCCTGCTGTGTGTGCATGTGAGGGCACAAACATGATCCTAATAATCTTTAATTGGGCTGTGGTGTAAAAATATTAGGGCTGATTGCCTCCTGCTGTGTTCAGAAAGCGAGCCCATGCATTCCGCATGCACATCACAGAATCGGGAAAGAGGACCCAAGTGTACAGTTCTCTCGGAGCCGAATTCTGCAGTCTAATTTCAGTCATTTTTATTTCAATAGATTCCACAGCAGCTTCCATTATGCTTGTGCCCTCGTCACTCCTTTAGCATTTCTCGTACAAAACGAACGCTTCTGGGCCAATGTCATCGAGCTTGGAGCTGTAGTGCCATAGGGACTAGTTCTAGCAGTTTGTGCTCCTAGCGGGGAACCTCACTCAATGGAAAGGCAGATTACACAACCGGATCTGGAGGACAGTATGCCTGATTTTGTGACCTTTGTAATTTTCCAGTCATTAAAATGAAAATTTGTAAGGCCATTTATTGGGACCATTGACCTCCACACCTGATTCTACAATCTGCCCTCCCAACAAGTGAGGCTCCCCCAATTCCTATTGAGCTTGAGTTCCCAACACCAAATTGCCTGGAAATGAATACTAACTAGCGTTAAAACAATTCATTCAAAAAGCCCACAAAGATGGCTGGTACTCAAAAAGAAAAATGCACACTGGCATAACGAGAGATGTTTATCTGAGCTAGACTAAGATGTATGGGGCACAGTAAATGGAGCTTAACACTGCATTTTAAAGTGTGTAATCATACTTGGGAGCACTTTAACCTGGTTTTAAAGTTCTGGGTATCCAAAGTGCAAAAGATTTCCATTCCCCAATAGTGATATCGTGCAGTTTGACAAGCACAAAAATTCACCATTTCCGTCTTGACCATTTCACTTTCACCACCAATGACAAACTTTTGCTTATATCAGGAATTTGCATCTAGACTTGAATTCAAACCAATTAAAATCTTGTTGAAGTGAGAGGGGAATAGCAGGACTCTTCAGAGGTGACATGAAATGGGATTGACTGCAAGTGAACTGGACTTTATGGGGGAAAAATTTGGTGTCGACCATTTTGGGGCACTAACATCGCCTGGCCACTAACTTTAGCACTAATTGGACTGCTGGAGGCGGTCACCAACTTGCAGGTCATGTCCTGATGATGCAAGAGGATCAATTTTGCGTGGTCCTCTTGCTTCAGTTGCTGTGTTTCGGTTTGTGGTTACTGTTGGGTTTGCATCCGAAGTCAGGCATGAAACAAGAGGACACAGACAGGCTGGTGGAATGGGCGGACACATGGCAGATGAAATTCAATGCAGAAAAGTGAGAGGTGATACATTTTGGTAGGAAGAATGAGGAGAGATAATACAAGCTAAATGGTACAATTTTAAAGGGGGTGCAAGAACAGAGACACCTGGGGGTGTTTGTGCACAAATCTTTGAAGGTGGCAGGACAGGTTAACAAAGGGGTTAATAAACCATATGGGATCCTGGGCTTTATAAATAGAGGCATGAGTACAAAAGCCAGGAAGTTACGCTAAACCAATATAAAACACTAGTTCGTCCCCAGCTGGAGTAGTGTGTCCAATTCTGGGCTCCACACTTTAGGAAGGGAGTGAAGGCTTTCGAGAGGGTACAGAAGAGGAGATTTACTAGAATGATTCCAGGGATGAGGGATTACAGTTACGTGGATAGACTGGAAAAGCTGGGGTTGTTCTCCTTGGAGCAGAGAAGGCTAAGAGGAAATTTGATAGAGGTGTTTAAATTCATGAAGGATGTAGATAAAGTAACTAAAGTGAAACAGTTTCCAATTGCAAGTGTCGATAACCAGAGAGCACAGATTTAAGGTGAACCAGCGGCGACATGAGGAAAAACATTTTTACGCAACGAGTGGTTAGGATTTGGAATGCACTGCCTGATAGGTGGAAACAGATTCAAAAGTAGCTTTCAAAATGAAATTGGATAAATATTTGAAGGAGAAAAAATTGCAGGGATATGGGGAAAGAGCGGGGGAGTGGGACTAACTGGATTGTTCTTCGAAAGAGCCGGCGCAGACTCGATGGGCTGAATGGGCTCCTTCTGTGCTGTACTATTAGATGATTCAATGAAGCAATCTCTAGGCCTCCATGAATTTGATGATAAAATGTGTAAAACAATACATTACTTAAAATAATCTCAAAACTGCTGTCTCATTTTGAGGTTGAGAGCTCGTTTGTAATGTCATCTGTAGCTATCGATGAGATTACTGCCTTGTAATCACTCCCAGCCACCATTATTCTTCATATATTAATTAGTTTTCTGCACTAATTAACTGAGCTAAATCAGATCCCTTAGAACATTGACTCTAACTACCTGAAGTCATGTAGTGACAAATTTTCTGTCGACCACTTTGATGACTAGTTTTGGTGTTTTAATGACCGGTTTACTGGATTTGTTGACGTGATGACATAAGATAGGTATAGTGTTGACAAATTCATAGAACTAGTTAGTGAACTAAGTATAAAAAATTTGTTGACTGGAATGTCTCCTTGCTTTTACACAATGTTAACAAGTCATTAAAGGTAGGCTAAAATCCTGTTTATAGCAGAGGTTTTCTGACCTTACTTACATATCAGACATCACAAAGTTCTAGAATTAGTCAATATCCGAGGGTTAGTTGACAGATCTTGTGATGACATAAAACAAATTGAGAAAGCAGACTGCACAAAAATATGAAATTAATTAATTAGATTATGTCCAGTCAACAAGAAAGATAAATTTCAAATTTTGTGTATATTAGGATTCATAAGGGGCCAATTATCAACAAGTCGTCTGAAATTATAAGCCAGATTATACTGTATAATTATTAAAGAAGTTAGCAATTTACTTTAATCGATACGGTGTCAACTTAGGACACAAGAGACAAAACAATAGTGTCAGAAAAGTAAAAATAAAAAGATATTGGGCCGTATTTTGCGACCCCCACGGGTGTGTACAAGGTGCACACGCGCCCGTAGGGGCCGCGCAAGTGCCAGTTTTAGGCACGAGAAGTGCATGCGCTGAAACCCGGCACTTGCGATCTGTCAAGAATCCTCTGGACAGATCATCCGCCTGCCTGGGGGATGGGCCTCTGCGGGTGGAGAGTTGCGCTTTTTGCACAACTTCCGCCCGCTGAATGCCTGTCAAATTCTTACGCCTGGTAAAAGCAGGTGTAAGGCCTGCTTTTACCAGCTTAAGAGTTTTAAAAAATAGAAAAATTACATTTGATAACTCATTTATAAATTAAAAATACTCTTCAAAAAGGTACGTTTATTTTTAGCCCCGTAAAAACATTTTTTTTTCAAAAATTAAATTTTTGTTTAAAATATTTAAATGGCATTTTAATTAATTTTAAATATGTAATTAAAAAAATATATATTTAATGTGTTGGTGTATTTTTTAGATGATCTCCATTCATACTTTTGACAGTTCCGTACGTCCCTTCTTCCATTGGTTGGGCCAGCCCACGTGATCCCAGGAGCGCCTACGAACCGCTTGTGCCCCTGGGATACGTGGGGCACTGCCCGCGCGGACCCAGAGAGGCCCAGGATCGCAAGCCTCCGTACCTCCCAGGCCACCAGGTACTTTCGTAGACATTTTGCAGGTCGGAGGTGTCCGCCCGCGGGAAACCTCCGATCGCAAATGATGGCCCATTTATTTTAATTCAACACGGTCAGCTGATGCAACCATATTCATTGCTGTTCATAGGATGCATTCAGTAAATTCTGAAATAAAAGTTGTTTTTTTTTTTTTTTTTTAACCTACCTCTTTGACATCTGCCCTAATATCTCCTTATGTGACTCACTGTCAAACTTTGATCATCGCTCCTCTGAAGCACTTTGGGACGTTTTACTACGTTAAAGGCGCTATATAAATGCAAGTTGTTGTTGTATTTTCCCCAGATACATATTTAACCGTGCTTGCAACCCAAACTTGGCCACTTGATACACAGGACCGTAGACGAGTTGCAATATTGCTCCCTACCTTTCCATTGGAGTTTTAAAACATTCTTGAAGAATATAAAAAATATCACAGTAGGAATTCCTGAAAAGGAAATAAAACATTGTGGTATATACTGATAGCTAGAATATCCCATTTCATTCAATTTAGTTATATTTTTTCTTTAGTTTGATATCTGCTGTTTATGATTCTTTGCTCTATATAACATACTGCTGTAGACAGATGAAATTTGAAATTCGAAGAATTTACTTTGAAGTATTCCATATACATATTCTCCTCTAATCTTCTCTGCTCCTTGTCATCAAGGCAGCAACTCATGTTAGGGTATAATTCCACAGGCAGTGGCACATTGCCCAAGAAAGTGTTCTTTGTGTGTGAGTCTGAATGATAGAAATTGGTGGGTTAATCACCTGTGGGGCTGAACCCAAGGTACATACACACACACATTCACACTAGGAGTTGCTGAATAATGATGAGCAGTGGGAGACCGAGTGATCATTCTTGCCCACGTTGGCTTCAGCCTGTTGTAATATCTCCGCTGTTGCCTTAGTTGACGATGGTTAACACGGTATAAAACAAGGACTGAATCTGAGACTTTTGTCATTTACATTACCTCGTGTGACACTATGCAATGTAATTAGTTTGTGGGTTCAAGTCCCACTCCAGAGACTTGAGCACAAAATCGAGGCTGACACCCCAGTGCAGTACTGAGGAAGTACTGCATTGTCGGAGATGCCGACTTTCGGTTATGACGTCAAACCACGTTTGCCCTCTCGGGTGGACGTAAAAGATCCCATGGCACTATTTAAAGAACAGCAGGGACGTTCTCCCAGTGTCCATGCCAATATTTATCCCTCAACCAACATCACTAAAGCAGATTATTTGGTCATTATTACATTGCTGTTTGAGGGACCTTACTATGTGCAAATGGGCTGCCCCATTTCCTACACTTCAAAAGTATTTAATAGGCTGTAAAGCGTTTTGGGACGTCCTGAGGTTGTGAAAGCCACTATATAAATGCAAGTCTTTTTTTACCACTGCACCATTAGGAGCTATTGTATGAAATTGAAGTACTAGGCTGAATTATCTAACATCGAGCTCAGCTATAGATATAAGCCGGTTGAATGTGTGATTGTTTGAGGTTAGTGAAAGAGTACAAGTAATAAGCAACTGCTCAATTAATCTCCCAGCCTTGTCATCTCTGAAACTTTGCACTGTCACTAAGCCAATAATATCCAGACTGGTCTGCTCCATTTCGTTCAGGATTTTCGGTGGTCCTCCCCAGGTCTTGGTCCTCTCCTTAGTGTTGTGAGCTTTTTTCTACTGAGAGCGAGCGAGCTAGTAAGTGGCTATTGAGAAGGTATATGTGGGGCTTCTTCATGATGTTCATATGCTGAGAATGAGAAGCAAGTTATGAACAGGATGGGGAGGTGTTCAATGAAAAGGAAGTGCCTGGAGTGTGAAGTGAAGAAGGAGTCATCAAAGGAATTCCTTGTTCTGCAATTGCTACCATGTGAGAACAGAATGCAGTTAGCGGCTACTGTGAAGGTAGCAAGCAAGAGATGATTGTGTGTTTCAAATGAGAGGTGGTATAGTGTCCTGTTGTGATTGGCGGAGAAGGATGTGATGCAGGGAAGGGAAGTGTTAATAGGAACAGGGGTAGACCATGGCTGATCTGCACCTCGAATTCATTTACCTTCCTTAGTTCCATATCCTTTAACTCAACAAAAACCTAACAATTTCAGTCTTCAAAATTTCAATTGACCCAGCATCCAAAGCCTTTTGAGGGAGAGTTCCAGATTTCCACTATCTGTTGTGTGGAAAAAATACTTCTTGATTTCATTCCTAAAGGGTCTAGCTCTAATTTTAAGATTATGCCATCTTGTTCTGGATTCCCTCCAGAGCAAATAGTTTCTCCGTCTTGGATTAAAAAAAACACGTGCGTGCGTTGTTCACTTGAATAGTAACAAAGTGAGATGGAGCATTGCAGCAAGGAAGATCGAGAAGAGCGTTGGTGCGATGACACAGCCTTGCTTGACCCTGGTTCGTACGTGAATTGGGTCTGTGGTGGAACCGTTGGTCAGGATCACGGCTTGCATGTCGTCGTGAAGCAGGCGGAGGATGGTGATAAACTTTTGAGGGCAGCCGAATTTGAGGAGGACACTCCATAATCACTCACGGTTGACAGTGTCGAAGGCCTCTGTGAGATCAAAGGCCATGTTGGTGCTGTTCCCTGCATTTCTCTTGTAATTGACGTGCGGTGAAGATCATGTCCATTGTGCCCCTTAGTGGGCGGAATCCGCATTGCGACTCTGGGAGGAGCTCTTCGGCCACTGGGAGAAGGCGATTGAGGAGGATTCTTGCGATGATCTTCCTTGCTGCAATGCTCCATCTCACCCTCACTAAGCGCCCCACTGGAGTGGAGCTAATTTACAGAACAAACGGGAAACTGTTCAACCTCCGTCACCTCCAGTCCAGATCCAAGGTCGTCCCATCCTCTGTCGTCGAATTACAGTATGCAGACGACGCTTGCGTCTGCGCTCACTCGGAGGTCGAACTCCAAACCATTGTCAACACCCTCACCGAAGCGTACAAGAGCATGGGCCTTACACTAAACATTCGTAAGACAAAGGTCATCTACCAACCTGCCCTCGCCACACAGTACTGCCCCCCGATTATCAAAATCCACGACAAGGCCTTGGAGAACGTGGACCACTTTCCATACCTCGGGAGCCTACTGTCAACAAGGGCAGACGTCGATGACGAAGTCCAACACCACCTTCAGTGTGCCAGTGCAGCCTTCGGTCGCCTGAGGAAGAGAGTGTTTGAAGACCAGGACCTCAAACCTGGCACTAAGCTCATGGTCTACAGAGCAGCAGTGATACCCGCCCTGCTGTATGCCTCAGAGACATGGACCATGTACAGCAGGCACCTCAAAGCACTGGAGAGTTACCACCAACGCTGCCTCTGCAAGATCCTGCAAATACATTGGCAGGATAGGCGCACCAACGTCAGTGTTCTCGCTCAGGCCCACATCCCCAGCATCGAAGCTTTGACCACGCTCGATCAGCTCCGATGGACAAGTCACATTGTCCGTATGCCCGATACGAGACTCCCAAAACAAGCGCTTTACTCGGAGCTCCAACACGGCAAGAGAGCCCCAGGTGGGCAGAGGAAACGCTTCAAGGACACCCTCAAAGCCTCCTTGAAAAAGTGTAACATCCCCACCGACACCTGGGAATCCCTGGCCCAAGACCGCACAAAGTGGAGGAGAAGCATCCGGAAAGGCGCCGAACACCTCGAGTCTCTTTGCTGGGGGCAAGCAGAAGCCAAGCGCAGGCAGCGCAAGGAGCACACGTCAACCCAAGCACCCCACCCACCCGCCCCTTTAACCACCGTCTGCCCCACCTGTGACAGAGACTGTAGGTCCCACATTGGACTCATCAGTCACATGCGAACTGATTTTTAATGTGGAAGCAAGTCATCCTCGGTTCCGAGGGACTGTCTAAGAAGTAACAGTCAGCTTTTGGTTCTGGTTACAACACATTTATTCTTGCTTCAGCACACTCAGTAGTTACGCAGACAGGGTACAATGAAACGTAGATATGCACCCCTTACATTGTACCATCTATTGTTAGTGGGTGTTAGCTATTTATACATTTCCAATGTGGGTGTTGCGGGAAGTCTGTTCCATCTCCTATTGGTCCCTTTTTAGTATTGCAGCTACTACAGGTACTGGTACTACTCTTCCAGTGGTTTTGCTTCATGTCCGGACTTGCCTTTTCCTTTTTGTCCATGTATCAACACTGTGTATCTGGCCTCTTGTGCATCCCTCCCTTCACCCCACCAATGGTGACCATGCTATCAGCCGTCTGAAAATCCCTCCCTACACCTCTCCACCTCTCTCTCCTCATATATGTTATTATTCTGAATCTCGAGTACAGTTGCCACATATGCAGATCCAATTATTTCTGTTTGGTGCAAAAACTCACATCAATTCTGGCAAGTAAGCAGTGTCATCTGATGTGTTCGTCATGAAGGGAGAGCCTGATTATCTACTTGGCCGATGTACAGCTCAAGCACTACAACTCATACTTAAGCAGTAGGTAGCATCAAAATACCAACTTGCTATTTGCAGTGAACCTCTCAAGTATTTCACAGAGTAGGTAAGTTGAAGGGCATGTAGGTCAAACTGCACATTAGGGGGGAGAAATTCGTTATCGCCCCGTTTGGGGCGCAGTTATTGGCCGGGCGCAAAGTTTAGCGCCTGGCGCTAATTATTGCCTCTGAATGCAAACTTGGCTTCTATCGCCCCTGGAGGTGATTGGAGTGCTAAATCAGGCGCTACACACCTCTCTTAAGGCGCTAACGCCGAGGAGCGATGTCAGTGTGATGTCAGTCAGCAATGGAACATAGACACACTGGCGCCAGCCAGTTCTTAAAGGGGAGGGTCGATCTTGCTCTCCATCCACACCCTGCTCATTGCAGCCTTGAATCTCGGCTTGGAGAGACCTGTACATCAAATCTGCTGGAAAGAATAATGGAGAGGCCCAGGGCAAGAGCTCAGAATGCAGCCCCCATAGTCTCTTCTAAATCGATGCAAGGAAGGTCAAATCAAAATGAACCTGCAAAGTGCTGCTCAGTATCCAAAACTCCTTCACAGTGTTGAATCTCTCCAGAAGTCTAACTCTCTCTCAGAATGCGTGATGCAAAAATGTTGCCGACAAAAAAAGGCAGGAAGCGGTCGCCTTTAAATAGCGCTCCCCCAGTCCCTTCCTGACTGCAAAACGCTCCCCTCAACCTGTCGTTGATAGCGGCAGGCAGTAAGGCAGGGGGCGCCACTCAATATCCGGTCCGGGGCGCTACCGGGGCGTTGCACGCTCGACTGACGTCACAATCTGTGGGCGCAGGAGATCATGGCGGTAGTGTTTAGCGCCGCCGCAAAATGTCGTCTGGTCAATTTTGCGAGCGGCGCAAAAGTCGCCGCACCCTATTAGGGCGCTAACGGGAGGCGCAAAGCAACCGAATTTTTCCCCCTAAGTCTGTTATTCCAGTTGTCCAGCATCATGTAAAGATACCATTTCACTATGAAAGAAAATTAAAACAAAGCTAAAAGAGTTTGAGAATAGTCGTACAAGATGCAGATAGTCCTACGCCTCTTGTAATTGTTCCCAAGCCCATATCTCTCTTTCGGTTGTTTGCTTTTAATTTTTTAAAATTTATTAATTCACATGATGTGGGTGTCGCTGGCAAGGCCAACATTTATTGCCCATCCCTAGCTGCCCTTGAGAAGGTGGTGGTCAGCTGGCTTCTTGAACCGCTGCAGTCCGTGTGGTGAAGGTACTCCCACAATGCTGTTAGGGAGGGAGTTCCAGGATTTTGACTCAGCGACAATGAAGGAACGGCGATATACTTCCAAGTCAGGATGGTGTGTGGCTTGGAGGGGAACTTGGAGGTGGTGGTGTTCCCATGCACCTGCTGCCCTTGTCCTTCAAGGTGGAAGAGGTCGTGGGTTTGGGAGGTGCTGCCGAAGAAGCCTTGGTGAGTTGCTGCAGTGCATCTTGTAGATGGTATACACTGCAGCCATGGTACGCCGCTGGTGGAGGGAGTAAATGTTTATGGTGGTGGATGGGGTGCCAATTATGCGGGCTGCTTTGTCCTGGATGGTGTCGAGCTTCTTGAGTGTTGTTGGGGCTGCACTTATCCAGGCAAGTGGAGAGTATTCCATCGCACTCCTGACTTATGCCTTGTAGATGGTGGAAAGGCTTTGGGGAGTCAGAAGGTGAGTCACTCGCTGCAGAATACCCAGCCTTGACTTGTTCTTGTAGCCACAGTATTTATGTGGCTGGTTCAGTTAAGGTTCAATGGTGACTCCCAGGATGTTGATGGTGGGGGGATTCGAGATTGACCATTGAGGGAGAGTCAAAAACAAATCCTTCCTCAAAACTGAAGTGAAATTTTCAGGCATAGACGATAAAGCAGAAGAAACTATTAAAAGAAGTATCAAATGTCGGGTGACCACTGTTGAACAGAAGACAGCATCACTTACCATGGCAGAGAGTTAGTATTGATGTTGTGGACCCTTTCCAGAAGGAACCTATCTCGTAATATTGGACTATGATTTCTTCTGAATGCAGCCATTGAAATAACCAAATTTACAGCAGCTGGAACTACTAATCCATGTCTAGACAAGAGCTTTGTAGTGCAGGGAAACCCAGTGTTAAAGTCACACAACAGATCTTCAATTCAGAGTTCAGAATTCCAACAATTTGCAGAACGCCTTGGATTTTGACACCATTGAATCACAGCCACAATGTCCAGCTAAAAATGCTGAGGTTAAAAGATTCATGATAACTGTCACGAAATGTGTTTGTTGGATAGTTTATCGTGACGGCAACTTTGGGCATTCCAGTGTAACCAACACGTTTTGTATCACTCCACCAGGGGTAAAGCACCTGCGACAACTTGGTTCCATCAGAAATTGAGAATCACAGTTCAACAACACCAACAACTTGTATTTATATAGCACCTTTAACGTAGTAAAACATCCCAAGGTACTGCACAGGAGTATTATAAGACAAAAAATTTGACACCGAGCCACATAAGGAAAAATTAGGGCAGGTGACCAAAAGCTTGGTCAGAGGTAGATTTTAAGGAGCGTCTTAAAGGAGGAAAGAGAGGCGGAGAGATTTGGGCAGGGAATAACAGAGCTTAGGACCAAGGCAACAGAAGGCACGGCCACCAATGGTTGAGCGATTATAATCAGGGATGCTCAAGAGGGCAGAATTAGAGGAGCGTAGATATCTCGGTCGGGGGGGGGCGGTTATGGAGCTAAAGGAGATTACAGAGATAGGAAGGGGCGAGGCCATGGAGGGATTTGAAAACAAGGATGAGAATTTTGAAATCGAGGCGTTGCTTAACCAGGAGCCAATGTAGGTCAGCGAGCACAGGGGTGTTTGGTGAACGGGACTTGCTGCGAGTTAGGACACGGGCAGCCGAGTTTTGGATCACCTCAAGTTTACGTAGGGTAGAATGTGGGAGGCCAGCCAGGAGTGCGTTGGAATAGTCAAGTCTAGAGGTAACAAAGGCATGGATGAGGGTTTCAGCAGCGCATGAGCTGAGGCAAGGGTGGAGACGGGCGATGTTACGGAGGTGGAAATAGGCGGTCTTAGTTATGCTGCGGATATGTAGTCGGAAGCTCATTTCAGGGTCAAATATGACACCAAGGTTGCGAACAGTGTGGTTCAGCCTTAGACAGATGTTAGGGGGAGGGATGGAGTCAGTGGCTAGGGAATGGAGTTTGTGGCGGGGACTGAAAAAAATGGCTTCAGTCTTCCCAATATTTAATTGGATAAAATTTCTGCTCATCCAGAACTGGATGTCCGACAATTTAGAGACCATGGAGGGGTCGACAGAAATGGTAGTGAGGTAGAGCTGGGTGTCATCAGAATGCATGTGGAAACTGACGCTGTGTTTTCGGATGTTGTCGCCAAGGGGCAGCTTGCAGATGAGAAATAGGAGGGGGCCAAGGGTAGATCCTTGGGGCACGCCAGAGGTAACGATGTAGGAGCGGGAAGAGAAGCCGTTACATAGAAACATAGAAACATAGAAGATAGGAGCAGGAGTAGGCCATTCGGCCCCTCGAGCCTGCTCTGCCATTCGATGAGATCATGGCTGATCATCCAAACTCAGTACCCTGTACCTGCCTTCTCCCCATATCCCTTGATACCTTTAGCTTTAAGAAATATATCTAACTCATTCTTGAATATATTTAATGACTTGGCCTCAACTACCTTCTGTGGTAGAGAATTCCACAGGTTCACCACTCTCTGGGTGAAGAAATTCTTCCTCATTTCTGCCCTAAATGGCTTACCCCTTATCCTTAGATTAGGACCCCTGGTTCTGGACTCCCCGACCATCGGGAACATTCTTCCTGCATCTAGTTTGTCCTGACCTGTCAGAATTTTATATGTTTCGATGAGATCCCTCTCATTCTTCTATACTCCAGCGAGTACAAGCCCAATCGACCCAATCTCTCCTCATATGTCATTCCTGCCATCCCAGGTATCAGCCTTGTGAATCTTCGCTGAACTCCTTCCATGGCAAGAACATCCTTCCTCAGATAAGGCGACCAAAACTGCACACAGTACTTAAGGTGTGGTCTCACCAAGGCCCTGTACAACTGCAGCAGGACATCCCTGTTCCTATACTCAAACCCTTTCGCTATGAAGGCCAACATACCATTTGCTTTCTTCACCGCCTGCTGCACCTGCATGCTTACCTTCAGCGACTGGTGCACAAGGACACCCAGGTCTCGTTGCACTTCCCCTTCTCCCAATCTATTGCCATTCAGATAATAGTCTGCCTTTCTGTTTTTGACACCAAAGTGGATAACCTCGCATTTATCCACGTCATATTGCATCTGCCACGCTTCTGCCCACTCACCCAACCTATCCAAATCATCCTGGAGTTTCTCGGTATCCTCCTCGCAGCACACACTCCCACCCAGCTTTGTGTCATCTACAAACTTGGAGATATTACATTTAGTTCTCTTATCTAGATCATTAATGTATATTGTGAATAGCTGGGGTCCAAGGACCGATCCCTGCGGTACCCCACTAGTCACTGCCTGCCACTCGGAAAAAGACCCATTAATTCCTACTCTCTGCTTTCTGTCCGCCAACCAGTTCTCTATCCAAGTCAATACCTTGCCCCCAATCCCATGTGCCTTAACTTTACACGCAAATCTCTTATGCGGGACCTTATCGAAAGCCTTTTGAAAGTCCAAATACACCACATCTACTGGTTCTCCCTTATCTATTTTCCCAGTTACATCCTCAAAAAATTCCAGTAGATTAGTCAAGCACGATTTACCTTTTGTAAATCCATGTTGACTTTGTCCGATCCTGTCACTGTTTTTCAAGTGCTCAGCTATTACATCCTTTATAATGGACTCTAGCATTTTCCCCAATACCGATGTCAGGCTTACCGGTCTGTAATTCCCTGCTTTCTCTCTACCACCATTTTTGAATAGTGGGGTAACATTAGCTACCCTCCAATCCATGGGTACAGTTCCAGATTCCATCGAATGTTGGAAGATGATCAGCAATGCATCTACTATTTCTAGGGCCACTTCCTTAAGTACCCTAGGATGTAGATTATCAGGCCCTGGGGATTTATCAGCCTTCAATCCCGTCAATTTCCCTAACACCATTTCCCTGCAAATACTGATTTATTTCAGTTCCTCCCTTTCATCAGACCGTATGTTCTCCAACATCTCTGGGAGGTTATTTGTGTCCTCCTTTGTGAAGACAGAACCAAAATATGCATTTAATTGGTCTGCCATTTCTTTGTTCCCCATTATAACTTCCCCCGCTTCTGACTGCAAGGGACCTACACTTGATTTCACTAATCTTTTTCTCTTCACATATCTATAAAAGCTCTTACAGTCAGTTTTTATGTTCCCAGCAAGCTTACTTTCATATTCTATTTTCCCCTTCTTAATTAATCCCTTTGTCCTCCTTTGTTGAATCCTAAACTGCTCCCAATCCTCAGGGTTACCGCTTTTTCTGGCCAATTTATATGCCCTCTCCGTTGCAGGTGATTCTCTGGCTATGATTAGATAGATAAGAATGGAACCAGGCAAATGTAGTCCCACCCAGCTGGACGACGGTGGAGAGGTGTTGGAGAAGGATGGAGTGGTCAACCATGTCAAAGGCTGCAAACAAGTCAAGAAGGACGAGGAGGGATAATTTACCTTTGTCACAGTCACAAAAGAAGTCATTTGTGACTTTGAGAGCCGTTTCGGTACTGTGGTAGGTGTGGAAACCTGATTGGAAGGATTCAAACATGGAGTTGCGGGAAAGATGGGCATGGATTTGGGAGGCGACAACATGTTCAAAGACTTTGGAGAGGAAAGGGAGATTGGCGATGGGGCGGTATTTTGCAAGAATGGACGGGTCAAGTGTTGTTTTTTTGAGGAAAGGGGTGAACTTGTATCCTCTGGAGTTCAGAAGAATGAGGGGGGATCTTATAGAGACGTTTAAAATCCTGACTGGTTTAGACAAATTAGATGTGGGCAGAATGTTTCCAATGTTAGGGAAAACTAAAACCAGGGGTCACAGTCTAAGGATAAAGTGGAAGCCATTTAAGACTGAGATGAGGAGGAATTTCTTCACCCAGAGAGTGGTGAATCTGTGGAATTCTCTACCACAGAAGGTTGTTGAGGCCAGTTCGCTAAATATATTCAAAAGGGAGTTAGATATAATACTCACAACTAGGGGGATCAAGGGGTATGGCGAGAAAGCAGGAATGGGGTACTGAGGTAGCATGTTCAGCCATGATCGCATTAAATGGCGGTGCAGGCTCGAAGGACCAAATAGTCTACTCCTGCACCTATTTTCTATGTTTCTATGTTTCTATGACGGCAGATTTGAGGGAGAGGGGGACAGTACCTGAGGAGAGAGAACTGTTAACAATGTCAGCTAACATGGGAGCCAGAAAAGGAAGTTGAGTGGTCAGCAGTTTTGTGGGAATCGGGTCAAGGGAGCAGGAAGTGGGTCTCATGGATAAGATGAGCGCAGAGCGGTCATGAGGGGAGATTGGAGAGAAACTGGAGAAAGATGTGAGTTCGGGGCTAGGGCAGGAGTAATCCTTGGAGGAAGTTTGGCCCGGTGGGCTAGGAGAAGGAAGGGAAGTGGCAGAGGCAGCTGAACGGATGGTCTCAATCTTAGAGTCAAAGAAGCCCATGGGCTCCTCACACTTGTTGTCGGAGGTGAGGGTGGAGGAGACAGGGGAGAGGGGTTTAAGAAGACGGTTAGCAGTAGAGAATAGAAGCCGGGGTTTATCTTTGCATTCCAGAATGATTCTGGAATAGTGGGCAATTTTTGGCAGATGAGAGCAGGATACGATAATGCTTCATGTGGTCCAGCCAGATCTGGCGGTGAGTGGTTAAACCAGTTGTCCGCCATATCCGTTCAAGTCTGCGTCCCTTGGACTTAAGGGAGCGAAGATGAGGGCTGTACCAGGGGGAATGGACAGGGTGAGAGAGAGTAATTGTTTTAATAGGGACTGGGGCATCAAAGGTGGTGCTGAGGGTATGGTTGAGCAGATCGGTAGCTGCAGAAACATCGTGGTGAATGGAGGGCCAAAGGCTGGACAGTTGGATTTCATAAGTGCAGTTGTAAGAACGTTGAGAGAGAGTTTTTTCCAGGGGCAGATACAAAAGGAAGTAGGGTTGTGGGGGTGGGTGGAAGGGGGATGTGGGTGGAGAGCGATATGAGGAAGTGGTCAGAGATGACCTTATCTGCGATTGACATGATGGGAGTAGCGAGGCCACGAGAGATGGCAAGGTCGAGGGTGTAGCCGTGAATTTGGGTTGGGGAGTTTACATGGAGGGAGAGATTAAGGGAGGATAGGAGGCTAGTGAACTCAGAGGAGAGAGAGCATGATGAATTGAGATGGAGGTTGAAATCACCGAGGATGAGAAGTCGCTCGGTGCAGAGGCTGAGGGAGGAAAGCAGTGAAGATATCTCGGTAATATTTTTATGGTACTTGGGTGGGCAGTAGAGAGCGAGAATTTAAATGAAAAGTGAGGGGGTGAAATAAGGTGAGATGCTCAAAGAAGGAGAAATTGCTGGAGGAGTAAGGGGACAGACCAAGGTGTGATTTGGTGATGAGAGCCACACCTCCACCATGGCGGTCTGAGCGGGGCAAGTGGTGGAAGGTATAGCCAGGCGGGGAGGCTTCATTTAAGGGTAAGGTGTCATCACCCCTCAACCAAGTTTCCGTCAGGGCCATGATGTCGGCGAAATCATCCACGATAAGCTCATGGATGGCAAGGGCCTTGTTCGCAAGTGAACGGACATTCTGGAGGGAGATGCGGAGAGGGTCGTTAATGGCTGACCCACTGTCACTTTAAAGTGAAATGATAGCATTGTGAAGAAAGATTCAAATGTTAAGCAAAAATCAAGGAGAATGCTAATCAAAATGTCATGTTCAACAGAATGAAATCAAAGTTGGAGACCATGTCCGAGTGAGAAACAATAACCAAAGGAACCTACTATTCCCATAAAAGCTACTCATGTATACTATGATTCATAGACTTGGTTTCACTAAACTGCTCAAGAAAGTAATAGGATCAATGGAATCTCAACATATCATGCAGACCGAACATGATAATGATATTAGTGGCTATGAACCAGATGATGTAACCATTAATAACCAGAATCAAGCACTACCTTCTTGTGGTCTCTGTTTCAGCAGCAGAACAATGCCATTGTACCTGAAGGACATTGCTACTGGGATATAATATTTTAGAAAGTGTGGTTATTTGTTTAAAGCTTAAGATGTGGGACCAGAAATTCCACTGGAGAGTTTTTTTGGGGAAGATCTGTGGAGGGGCAGAACTTCTACCCAAACTATAGCTGTGCCTGACACTAGCCCACTTTCTGGGGTTTAGGAGCATTTACATATCTCGGGCGGGCGTCCATGCCATTTGTGGTGCAACTGGGACGCCCGTCTTGCTGGGGGTGGGGGTAGAAACTAGCTGCGGGTTCTTGCTGTAGCATAAGTAGGTCAAGTGTGCCACACAATAAATGTCCAAAAATTAAAGAGAATTCCTGTTTTTAAATAGGCTGGTTTGCTACTGCAGACGATCATACAGCAATCAGGAAACTTGCCTTTTTATATTTTATATCCCCTATTAATCTAGACACTAGAGGTGGAACCAGGAGTTTTCTTTTAGAACAAAGACAATATAGGGGTGGATTTTAACCCTACCCACCTGGTGGAAACTGGGCAGGTGGGAAGTTAAAATCGAGGAGGTTACATGTCTGCTCGGAAGTTGCCCAGTTCCTGCCGACTGGAGGGTTCTGCAAGTGCCTGAGGTGCCTGCCTATAGAAGGCAGAGGCCTCGTGAATCTATGCAATCTGGGTCCTATTACGTCAATAGGCCCCCGATTTGTATTTTAACCTGGGCCTGCGTGGGGAAGCTGCTTGCCCACCAGCTGAAACCGTAAAAAGATGTCGGCAAAGAAGAAGAGGTCCAAAAGGTAAGTGACAGACATTCCTTTGTGGGACCAAGAGGATCAAGTGTACTCCATTATTGCATTTAAAGGGAAAATTCAAATAGCTGAATATCAAGAGGATTTCAAATCTTGGACATCGTAGTGTTGGTATGCTAGGTTTCAGTAGAATCTGCCAAAGCTCTAACTGCAGGAACTGACTATTTGAGGGTGACAGTCCATACTTCTTCTCACAGTTGATTACAGAGCTGAAGCACGTTGACAGTTGTATCTGTTCTGGTGATGGCAAAGGGCAGGTCAGTTCAATCCTTGGCCATGCCTGTTAACACACTTTTCTACCTGTCAAATGTGTACGAAACCCAGCGCTCTAGTGAGGTGACTCTCAGGTTTGACAGTTCCCAGCATACTGTGCGAAAAGCAGCCATTTCTCTCTCATTCGGCTTTGTGCAGTTTAAATTGAATCAGTCAATTAACCCTTTTAAGGCCGAGTGACTGTTTCCCTGTTTCAGAATACAGGGTTTAGTTTTCAGAAAAGTACTAGTTTTGCAAACGCTCATTCCCATCTCACCCCTAATTTTCTGCTCTTTTCTCCTGAAGTCGCGGGCTGATGCTAGGGCACCCGCAGCCTCCAGTATCTCACCTAAGTGGCTGGACTGTTTCATACCAGGAGCACTTAGGTTTCTATATTCTTCTGCAGCGTAGCTTGGTTGTCTTCCACTTGCACCAGCTAGCCCTTTCTGGACTACCTCCACTGGTGCCCCATCACCAGTGCCCTGTTTGCACCCTGTAATTACTCCTCACCATGACGATGTACATTTTCCTCAGTGTCTGTCTCTATGTTGTTGTGTAGTGTAAGTGTGGATGTGGACAGTTGGTGCTGTGGTAATGGTGGCCCTTCTGATTTTACTGGAGGGTGTTAGAAATTTGGAGTCTGCACCTGATAGTGTCGCCGGTCTGTCCCATAAGTGGGTCCTGCATCCCCCATGACCTGGAGAGTACCTTTACTGTCTTATAACGAGTTAGACGATCACATGATCCAGGGACTGTAACAATAAGGCCTCTTGTGTGTACTGGATACTGTGATCTTGCACGTGCCATCATGTATGTTCTCCTATCTTTCAGAAGGTACTTTGATAAGCATTCTGGTGAGATGAGGCCATTTGTGAACCAACAAACTCGTTTATTTTACATAAATTATATGAATGAACAGGATACAATTTTTACAGTGGGATTCAATCAAGTTCCTATTCCTCCTTGTATCATGAAGCATTACAAAAACACAACTTTGGCCTTTCATATAGGCCTAACTCACTTTACAGGTCAGTGGTCTCAGAACTGACTGGCACCAACTTTAGAAAGGGAGACTGACCCAGACTCAAACCTGTGCGCTGACTGACTCTTCCAGAGATGGCAGGTATTCCAATTAAATTGTTTTGACCAGCTGGTGGTTCTCTGGGAGTTAATTGTTTGTGAACTGTATCTAACGTCACAGCAATATCATCATTATTTATGAAACTAAAATCCCTTCCAGGCCAGGTAGCTGAAGATCTCAATGTTCCAGAGGGTACATAGATACATAGATACATAGAAGATAGGAGCAGGAGTAGGCCATCCGGCCCTTCGAACCTGCTCCGCCATTTAATGAGATCATGGCTGATCCTCCAATTCAGTATCCCGTCCCCGCCTTCTCTCCGTAACCCTTAACCCCTTTTGCCTGTAGAAATATATCTAATTCCCTCTTAAATATATTTAATGAGCTGGCGTACACTGCCCTCTGTGGCAATGAGTTCCACAGGTTCACCACCCTCTGAGTGAAGAAATTCCCCCTCATTTCTGTCCTAAATGGTTTAGCCCTTATCCTTAAATTATGTCCTCTAGTTCTGTTCTCACCCGCCAAGGGAAACATTCCTTCTGCATCTAGTCTGTCTAGACCTGTCAGAATTTTATACACTTCTATGAGGTCCCCTCTCAATCTTCTAAACTCCAGTGTGTACATCCCTAAACTACATAGTCTCTCCTCATAGGTCAATCCCGCCATTCCTGGTATCAGCCTGGTGAATCGCCGCTGCACCCCCTCCATGGCAAGAACATCTTTCCTCAGATGAGGCGACCAAAACTGTACACAGTACTCGAGGTGTGGTCTCACCAGTGCCCTGTACAGCTGCAGCAAGGTATCCCTGTTCCTGTATTCCAACCCTTTTGCTATGAAGGCCAGCATACCGTTTGCCTTCTTGATCGCCTGTTGCACCTGCATGCTCGCCTTCAGTGACTGGTGTACAAGAACACCCAGGTCTCTCTGTACTTCCCCCTCTCCCAATTTATTGCCATTTAAATAATAATTTGCCCTCCCGTTCCTGCACCCAAGGTGGATAACTTCGCACTTGTCCACATTATAGTGCATCTGCCATTTATCCGCCCAATCACCCAGTCTGTCCAAATCGCTCTGGAGCTTCCTGGTCTCCTCCTCTGAGCCCACCCCCCCTCCTAGTTTAGTGTCGTCTGCAAATTTGGAAATGCTGCATCCGACTCCCTGATCCAGGTCATTAATGTAAATTGTGAACAGCTGGGGACCCAGGACAGATCCCTGTGGTACCCCACTTGTTACTGCCTGCCATTCAGAAAATGAGCCGTTTATTCCAACTCTCTGTTTTCTATCTGACAGCCAGTTCTCTATCCACGTCAATACTTTCCCCTTTATCCCATGAGCTTCAATTTTCCCTGCTAATCTTTTATGTGGGACCTTATCGAAGGCCTTTTGGAAGTCCAGGTACACCACATCTACTGGCTCTCCCCCATCTATTTTACCAGTTACTCCCTCAAAAAATTCCAATAGATTAGTCAAGCACGATTTACCCTTTGTAAATCCATGTTGACTCTGTCCTATCCTGTCCCCATTTGCTAAGTGCTCCGCTATTTCATCCTTAATGATGGACTCCAGCATTTTGCCCACAACTGATGTAAGGCTTACAGGTCTGTAATTACCTGCTTTTTCCCTACCCCCCTTTTTGAATAGTGGGGTAACGTTAGCTACCCTCCAATCCATGGGCACTGTTCCCGAGTCTAATGAATTCTGAAAAATCATACTTAGTGCATCCGCTATCTCTAGGGCCACCTCCTTCAGCACCCTAGGATGCATGTTATCAGGCCCTGGGGATTTGTCCGCCTTCAATCCCTTTAGCTTCCTTAACACCATATCCTTAGAGATATTGACTTGCGTCATTTCCTCCTTTGCAAATGTCCCTATTTTTCCCGATATCCCAGGGAGGTTTTTTGTGTCTTCCTTCGTAAAGACTGACCCAAAGTATGCATTTAGTTGGTCTGCCATTTCTTTATTTCCCGTTATATATTCCCCCGTATCTGACTGCAATGGGCCAACTTTGGTTTTCACCAGTCTTTTCCTCTTGATATACTTATAAAAGCTTTTGGAGTTAGTTTTTATATTTTCCGCCAGCTTGCTTTCGTAAGCTATTTTGCCCCTCTTGATTAAGCCCTTTGTCCTCCTTTGCTCTATCTTAAACTGTTCCCAATCTTCCGCTCTGGCGCTTTTTTTGGCTATTTTATACGCCCTATCTTTGGATTTTATGCTGTCTCTAATTTCCCCTGTTATCCACGGTTGAGTCACCTTTTTAGATTTCCTTTTATGCCAGATTGGTATAAACAATTTTTGCAATTTTGTCATTCTATCTTTAAATGCTTGCCATTGTTTATCTACCTCCAGTCCTCCCAGGAACGTTGTCCAATCAGACCTACTCAGTTCCCGTCTAATGGCATCATAATTCCCCTTGTTTAAATTCAGGACCTTAGTATCTGAGTCAATTTCTTCGCTCTCCATTTCGAGTGAGAAATCGATCATGTTATGATCGCTCTGACCCAAGGGTCCCCGTACAACAAGATTACTAATTAGTCCCTTCTCATTGCACAGTACCCAGTCCAATATAGCCTGTTCCCGAGTTGGTTCCTCGACATATTGATCCAGATAACCATCCCTTAAACACTCAAGGAATTCCTCCTCCTCATTATTTTTACTGATTAGGCTATTCCAATCTATATGTAAGTTAAAGTCACCTATGATGACAGCTGTGCTCTTATTGCACGCTTCTCTAATTTCCCTCGTGATGCCCTCCCCAACCTCTATTTTACTATTTGGAGGCCTATATACCACTCCTATTAATGTTTTTCGCCCCTCGCTATTTCTTAGCTCCACCCATATAGAGGGTGACTGATGTCCTTGCTCTGTAAAGAAAGCAGATACATTCTGAGTAAGTAAGCGCACGTATCCACGTGAGTACCGCGTTGTCAGTACAAGGTCATTCCACAATCCTACGCTTCCAGCCGTGAGGGATCACCAGTTGCTAATAGGACTACAACAATATCCCTTGGTCTCTGGCCTGTGCTCCCTGTGAGCTCAGTTCCCTGATGGGAGCACAGATTCACACTCACATGATCTATTTGTGTGTTTGCACTCACTCTCTACGGATACATTCATGTAACATATAATACAAAGCATAAAATATCTGAATAATATGCTACACCTTAAAGTGTAAATCTTATAAAGGTTCCACTCCCAGTAGGAGCACAGATCAGAGAGCTGAGTGCAGAGTTCAGCGCACCTGATTTGTGCCCCTCCTAAATTTCTGGTGATTCATTCTAATGACCAGAAATTTAGCAGCACTGTGAATCAGCACACCGGCCACCATGCCCAATCCTTTGCGCCACGCTCCCATTGCACTGGATAACCAAGCTTTGCAAAATTTATCGTCATGCGTGCTGAGCGGTCCTCCAGTCTCCAAAGACCCTCGCACCAGTCGATATCTTTGCTGGACAGACCAATTATAGTTTCTTTAACTGGTATGAAAGGCTTCACCTGTGGGGTCCACCATCGTTTTCACGTTTGTTTGCTTGCTTTGCATCTAAATATTAGAGCAGTGAAGATTGAGACAGGAGACTGATTTGGTCCATAGAAATTCCACCATGTCATGTATAACTCTTTACATGATCCTGTTATTTTAACTTGTAATATTTTACTTACTATATTAACATTTTTTCTGTTAGTACTGCTTTTTGGGGATACATTTTTGAGTATGTGTGATATATGTATATTATTAAATACCAATTTTTATCAGGTGTATATTTTTGCTATGCTGATAGTTTACAGTAATACGCAATGCTTACCACGGGCCTCTTCCTTAAGCTGTATAATTTTCTCCTTCCCGCCCAGGTCCCTTTAAGCTCGGGAGACTGCATTCACCATCTGGGTGACATACGCCAATGCATGTCTTGTTCTCTGCTTATTTGCAGCCCTTCCTGACTATTGAATATGTCAGAGATGCACCATTACAGCATCTAGTGGAGCTTCATCACTGAAACGTACTTTTGTCTGCTGGCATTCAGCCATTCTCTCCTACAATTGAGCACTCTACAGCTGCTTTAATGAAGCTTGAGATTTATACTCATTATGTGACTTGAAAGGTTGAAGGATCCGTATTGCAGATACATTATGATTGGCTGGCATTTCTTCATTGCTACTAACGAACCTATTTTCGCTGAAGTTGCACATTACAAAGCAGCGTGTTCCCATTTTTAAATTTATTGTTCATGATGAGGGAGAAAAAGTGAATCTCTCAAATTTAATATACGAATAATTTCTGACTTTGTGGGAATTCCATTCACTGACGTGACCATTTCTACTTGCTTTCTCCCAAGCCTGCAGAATATGAAACTTTAAAGTCATTTAACGATATTGAACTCATTTAAAAGAAAAAATTGTCATAAAGCACTCTGCCCAAAGTTTTAGCTACATCTTGTTTCCAATATGTTATTACCCCACCCTGCCCCAATACAGAACTCAATAAAACAAGGGCTATATTTTCCTCACTTTTTTTGCAGGAAAGGTTAGCAACTCTCTTTATATGATCAAGACTAAGCGATAGATTTTTGTTGGTAAGTGTTAGGCCCTGGACAACGTGGACCACTTTCCATACCTCGGGAGCCTACTGTCAACAAGGGCAGACGTCGATGATGAAGTCCAACACCGCCTTCAGTGTGCCAGTGCAGCCTTTAGTCGCCTGAGGAAGAGAGTGTTTGAAGACCAGCACTTCAAACCCAGCACCAAGCTCATGGTCTACAGAGCAGTAGTGATACCCGCCCTCCTGTATGCCTCAGAGACATGGACCATGTACAGCAGGCACCTCAATGCACTGGAGAGGTACCAGCAATGCTGCCTCCGCAAGATCCTGCAAATCCATTGGCAGGATAGGTGCACCAACGTCAGTGTTCTCGCTCAGGCCAACATCCCCAGCATCGAAGCTTTGACCACGCTCGATCAGCTCCGCTGGATGGGTCACATCGTCTGCATGCCCGATACGAGACTCCCAAAACAAGCGCTCTACTCAGAGCTCCGACACAGCAAGAGAGCCCCAGGTGAGCAGAGGAAACGCTTCAAGGCCACCCTCAAAGCCTCCTTGAAAAAGTGCAACATCCCCACCGACACCTGGGAATCCCTGGCCCAAGACCGCACAAAATGGAGGAGAAGCATCTGGAAAGGCGCCGAACACCTCGATTCTCTTTGCCGGGAACAAGCGGAAGCCAAGGGCAAGCAGCGCAAGGAGCGCACGTCAACCCAAGCACTCCACCCACCCGCCCCTTCAACCACCGTCTGCCCCACCTGTGACAGAGACTGTAGGTCCTGCATTGGACTCATCAGTCACCTGAGAACTCATTTTTAATGTGGAAGCAAGTCATCCTCGGTTCCGAGGGACTGCCTAAGAAGAAGATGATCAAGACTAAGCGATAGATTTTTGTTAGGTAAGTGTATCAAGTGATATAGAGCAAAGGCGGGTAAATGGAGTAAACATAAGAACATAAGAAATAGCAGCAGGAGTCGGCCATTTGGCCCCTCGAGCCTGCTCCGCCATTCAATGAGATCATGGCTGCTCTTTTACATCAACTCCACTTTCCTGCACTATCCTCATATCCCTTGATTCCCTTAATATCCAAAAATCTATCGATCTCTGTCTTGAATATACTCAACGACTGAGCCTCCATAGCCCTCTGGGGTAGAGAATTCCAAAGATTCACCACCCTCCGAGTGAAGAAATTTCTCCTCATCTCAGTCCTAAATGGCTGACCCCTTATTCTGAGACTGTGGCCCCTGGTTCTAGACTCCCCAGCCAGGGGAAACATTCTCCCTGCATCTACCCTGTCAAGCCCTGTAAGAATTTTGCATGTTTCAATGAGATCATCTCTAATTCTTCTAAACTCTAGAGAATATAGGTCTAGTCTGTCCTTATTGGACAATCCCCCCATCCCAGGAATCAGTCTGGTGAACCTTCGTTGCACTTCCCTCTATGACAAGTATATCCTTCCAGGTGTGGTCTCACCAGGGCCCTATATAATTGCAGTAAGACGTCTTTACTCTTGTACTCAAATCCTCTTGTAATAAAGGCCAGCATACCATTTGCTTTCCTAATTGCTTGCTGTACCTGCATGTTAACTTTCAGTGATTCATGTACAAGGACACCCAGGTCCCTCTGAGCACCAACATTTTGAGGTACAGATCAGCTATGATCTAACTGAATGGTGGAACAGGCTCGAGGGGCTGAATGGCCTACTCCTGTTCCTCTGTTTATAGATTTAAATGACCACCAGTCAAAATGGCAGGTAGGATTATTTTGTGGAGCCGAGTTTGTGTAACATAATTTTGACTGCAAGGATCCAGAATAGATAACCAAAATGTGCAATAAGTATGTGATTTACTGCAGTCCTTCAAAAGGGAGCTGGATGAGTTCCTGAGAGACACGGTTGTCTCAGGACCAATTTTGGTGTCTCTATCACCTCGATTTTCAGCGGGATTGGGTCAGATTAAGATCAAACTGAAGGACGTCCTGCTCCATTCCCGCTGACGTCTGGCCCACTGTGATCTTGGAGCAGGCTGCGAAATATGCTTCCAAGGGCCTCATTAATGCAAATCGGGCTCCTATGATATACACAGGAACCCGATGCAATTTTTGAATTGCGAATGCACAGAGACCATGCTGTACGAGCCCCAACTACTGGGATTGTATGTAAAGTGGAAATCGACATTCATTCTCAGCAATGTTTAACAATCGCGCCTCCCGCAGCCTACCACTCAAAAGGCACTTCCCCTTTAAGGGATTCAAGCTCACTTTAAATGCGATTCAGGCCCACTAGATATCTCGCCCCCTCCCAAATGGCGAGCTGCCCATCAGTGCTGTAAATGTAACTCACCAATACAATGTTAATGAGGCCCGATCATTGAAATGGTTCGAGCCTCTCGTCGATGAGGTTGGGTGGGGGGTCCTGATTGCGATGCCTACCACTTGCCCAATGTGCACTGAAAACGAAAATCAACCCCAATATTCCGCTTCACCTCTCCATACAGACTGCATTTTTTGATCTGCAAATTCAATCAGCAACCATTTCCTTTAACTGTTTCAGCTTCATTGAAACTGAAAACGTGGAATCCTTGGAGCATCAGGGTTTCACTTTGGAGTAAAGTAGGCTTCCATTCCATTACCAATATAGGATCTGGAGGGATTACAATATTATTATTGAAATTACAATAGTGAATGTCATTGAGGAACTGGGAATAAAGAAACTACATTTTAAGAAAGATGTGGATAAATGCACTGTTGAACTTTCCCTTTTGACACGTGGGACTGTGGGTTGTCAATGTCTGTAGCAGAAATTTTATCAATTGCAAGAAGTTATCCTTACAGTGTAACAGCGCAACTTTAGAATGTTTTCATAGAATCATAGAATGATACAGCACAGAAGGAGCCCATTCGGCCCATCATGCCCGTTTTCATCGATGTATTCGGGGTTTTAGTTTCATGTGTGTAAAGTCTAGCAAAAGAGTAGATGTGATTAAACCGTGGAGGGAAAGCAATTTCACAATTTTCTTCCATTATTATTAGTTTTGGTTTTCCTCACAGCCTAATACAGGGATAATGAGAGTAAGGGCTTGGTACTTCCTTGTTAATGGCAGTGGAGAGATTGTTAAAGCCCCGGGTTAAGAAATAAGTGCTGTTCCTTGAGCTTACGTTGAGCTTCATTGGAACAATGGGATCTTTAATGTCCACCTGAACCACTGGAACAGGCATTCAGGACCTTGATTGAACATCTCAACTGAAGGATGCACCTCCAGCAATACTACACCCCCGCAGTTCTACACTAGAGCTTCAGCATAGATTAAGCCCCAAAGCTTTGGTGTGAACTCAAATTCACAGGGCTGGATTTTCATAGGGCCGTGGAGGAGGGTTTGGAGGCGTGTGGGGGGTTAAAATTGCGAAAAGTGGCGGGTGGACCTGATCCCGCCTCCATTCCGCCTCCACGCAATTTTGATAAAATCGCGTGCGGTATTCCCGACTCCGTCCCACCTCCAAGAGGCGGGAGAGGCCATTAAAGCCCTTAACAAGCCCTAAATTGGCTCTGTAATGCCATTTTGAAACGTTTTAGCTAGTTTAACCCTTTTCCGACGTGAAGCACGCCTGATTGAAACACGCCAGTGAAACCTGGCGGGAGCACAAGTGGATAGCTGACTATCAGCTGCAGGTCCACTATTACAACGGAGATGTGATGAAGGTAGTAGTAGGTCTGAAAGTCGCCTCTGATGCTGCTGCATTGAATGTCTTCAGAGACTGCCTGGCCTTTGCTGTGAGAGGACCTGGAAGCAAAAAAAATCCTTTCTCTCTCTCTGAGCTGCTGCTCATTTTGCATCCAGGTCCACTCACAGCAAAGGCCAGGCAGTCTCTGAAGACCTTCAATGCAGCAGCAATGATGACATCATCAGAGGCGACTTTCAGACTGAAACCACTAATTGGTTCATGGGTTCCCACATGCTGGAACTCAATTGCCCAATTAGGTGAAAATTGCATCAATCTCCCACATCCAATTGCAGTCGGGTGGATAACATGAAAAGTGGATGACACGACCCCAACCCGCCCCAGTATCAAAATCCAGCCCACAGTCTTCTGATCCACACACAAGTGCTATCTCCTGAGACAAGTTCATACTAATCTATCTAACCTAAACCTTTTTTTTCCTGAATAAAATGAACTTCAAAACTTTTAAAATCTATCTCCAAAGGACATATTTTCAATAAATCAAGCACCAAAAGTATGAAGACTGATCTGGCTGTGCTGCAGATGGAACCAGGCCAACCATTGATATGTAAAAAGTCATCAAATCTTGAAGAGCTGTTGCTAGGCGAGATGTCCCAAAGTTAAATTGGGCTCAGAAGAGTATACTCATTTGTTACACACTGATGTGGTGCCAGTTGATTTGATTGAGGAATTTACTTCAGTTTTTGATAAATTCTGTGCAGCAGCTGATAACTGGGGGAAATCTCCCTTGTTCAGTCTTTGTAGCAAAATTTAAGTGTGTTCTTTGCGCACCCTTTTACACTATTGCGACAAATAACACACGAAGGAAAACCCCCCTCAGTCACTAACACTCGTGACAATAAAATGGTAGCACGTGTTCCTGTGATGTTACCAAATCATGTAAAGCAGTCCGTAAAGTAATTGTCAGATTATATCCATGGCTGGCATTAGCCATTTACATTTTCATAGCCACATCAAAAATCAAGAAATCCCCAAACGAGGTAAAACGAAACTCGTTGAAAAAACCCTGACCGCATGTAAACTGGCTAGATTAATGATTTTCCCTATTTTGCTGACTATATTCACACTAGCTGACAAACAAACCAACGCCATCATGTAAGTTGTCTAATTGTGTCCCTGGAAATGAATTGGATTAGGATGCAAGCGAACGGAGAATTTAAGTAAATGATATGCTAATAGCCAGAGCCACCGGATATGAATAGCCGTAAAATATCACTCTTTCTGTCGGAGCCCGTCACTGCACTGTGTAAAGAATCCTGTGAACTCGTTGCTTGAAACACTAAACCCTGGCATAAGGCTTGAACGCTTGAATGGCTCTGGTGCCTAAAATGACATTCACAAATAGCTCTTGCAGCAGCCCTGTAATAAGAATAAACACAATGGCACACATCACAAAATCTATGTTCAGTCCTCCACTTTGGAACAGAACACATATAACTGCTATAGGCTATTGATCTGAGCAAGCTGTACTCATTGATGCTGAATAAGAAAGGTTTTTGCATTGGAATAAACTTGCCAACGAACTCAGATCTGCAACCATGCTGAATCTTGATAAATGCTTAACTAATTTGCCAATAAGTATTATTCTTCAATCGGGATTTTTCTTTAATGGCACCGAGTGGGAATCATAAATTGGAAATGTACGCTCAGATCAGGTATGCATTTATCCAGACTCCACTGTATTGGGTATGCAATTAAGTGACTCCGGCTGCAGCTCCATGCTTTAAGTTAACTAGAGAGTTAATCAGAACCCTAAATCCCTTTGGACAGCACTTTCTAGTTCCTGAATGCATTGAACTGTGACCAGGCTATGTGTGGTTTCGGGCATCGATTTGCCTGAGTAAGTGAGTTTGTATGCATGCAGGCAGCCTCGAACGCTCACTGGCACCGCTGGGGGAGCCCTGGATCGATGCAAAGAGTGTGAAGTGAATTAATGCAAGGCAGACAGACTGCCTGTCAGACTGGACTAGGAGACTGGGCAGGTCTTATGGGGCCGACCCCTAGATAGCTATGGATGAACTGCAGTTAGAAATAACATCATTGGCGTAAGGGACAAAGAAGACACTTCAATTTCCACCAGAAATAGGTTCGCTTTAAAATGGATGATATGCCTCTGCTAAGGAAAATGCTGATAATGTTAACCATTGGAGTACTGATAGGCCTCTGCATTTTTCTAATCACGCATATCTCTTCCTTTCCAAATTTTCTGTAAAAAAAAAAAAATCCTGTTAAATTTCTCATGATGAATATCGTACAAAGGAACTGGAAAAATGATATAATAAACAGAAAATTGGAACTTTGATACATTTTTACTTTTAGAGTAAAAATGCTTCTGCTGACCTCCAAAGGTCAAAAAGGTCATATTTGTGTTTTTGTGTATGTATGGGGGTGGGGTGAGAGGGTCAGTGGCTAAGGGGAGATTGTCAGGAAACTGATAATTGTGCGCTGTAAATTAGTCAAATAATGAAAGCCTATTTTTTTTTTAAGAGCTTGACTATCAGTTTTAAAGTTTAATAGATAGAGACAGCACACTTAAACAACAGACCCTAGTTTGAAAAGGTAGTGCTATTTACGAGAAAAAGCAAATTTAACCCTCAGGTATTTTTGTTGGATAATGTTAAATGCCTGAAGCGTTATTCTTCATATCAGAAATGGGGGAAGGGTGTGCATGCATTTCCTGCATTAAGGGCATTTAGGTTAAGTTATGTTTCAAATTCAGATCAGTTTTGGTCTCTCTACCACCCTATTTTTCGGCAGGAATGGGACGGTAGTGAGACCAAAACCAAAGCTAGTGACTTAGCTCCAGTCCCGAGGACGTCTGACTGCTGTGATCCTGGAGCAGACTGAGATATAGATGTCCAAGGCACCTGCTCGAAACAGACAGGAGCCTCATTAATGTATGCAAATCAGGATCTTATGATTTTCGGAGGATCCCGATGCAATTTTCAACTGTGACCACATGACACCCGTGCCTCATGAGCCCTGCCCACTGGGACTGTATGTAAAGCGGTCCTTAGAGGAGCCACTAGAGGTCGATCACAAACTGCTGAGCGTCGGTGCCTTTAAGAATTTTGTGGGGCCAGGAAGAGCATCAATGCTTTTCCTGCCTCCATGAAAATCTTCCAGTCCACTACCAGCCCCTCTGTGGCATCCTATTTTAAATGGCGACTGCCGGCTCAGCCCCGCAGAAGAGCCGATAGATTCCGCCCCCCCATGCCCGCCACTGCCCCCCCGCCTCCCCCCCCCCCCGATTGTTTAGCGGTAGCAGCTCGTCATTCTTATTTTAATGAGGTTCAACCATGAAAATGGCTCAGTCCACAGAAAAAAAAAGACTTTCATTTATATAGCGCCTTTCACGAGCACCAGACGTCCCAAAGCGCTTTACAGCTAATGAAGTACTTTTGGAGTGTAGTCACTGCTGTAATGTAGGAAACGTGTCTGCCAATTCATGCACAGCAAGCTCCCACAAACAGCAATGCGATAATGACCAGATAATCTGTTTTTAGTGATGTTGAATGAAGGATAAATATTGGCTAGGATACCAGGGATAACTCCCCTGCTCTTCTTCGAAATAGTGCCATAGGATCTTTTACGTCTACCTGAGAGAGCAGACGGGGCCTCGGTTTAACGTCTCATCTGAAAGACGGCACCTCCGACGGTGTAGCACTCCCTCAGTACTGCACTGGAGTGTCAGCCTAAATTTTTGTGCTCAAATCTCTGGAGTGGGACTTGAACCCACAACCTTCTGACTCAGAGGCGAGAGTGCTACCCACTGAGCCACAGCGGACACTGACTCAGGACACTTCATCGGGTGGTCCGCGGGCTTGCTCTGCCCACTGCGTGTCCAATCAAAGGGGTCACTTGAAAATCGACCCCGTGCAGTCTGCCTGAATGTGTTGCGTGGGTTGGTGGGTGGGCAGGGCAAGGGCTTGACTCTGACTAGCAGTGTACCTTCCCTTCCCATCTCCCCCACTGTTCATTTGTTCTTGGAGGTGGAACTTTGATAAACCACTTTGATTATTTGAAAATTTTACACCAAGTAATCATTTCTGCTTTATAAAACTGACTGTTATTTTTGTAAACAAAGCAAAAAATGATTGCTATGTCTTTGCTATCTCTTTATTCTGCACTTGTGTATAGGAAGCAGACTGAGCGCAATTTGCTGCTGCACTGGCGATGTGGTTATTTGAGGTACCGGATAAACAGGTGCCATAACTGTCACTTTGTACCAGAACAACAGCACAACTTCCAGTAATGGGTGGAGTTAAGGTTTTCAAAGGCTCTTAAGATTACTCCAGGGAGGAAAAAAAAGAGATCATGTGAGGAGAAAGGGGAAGAACGAGGATCCTATTTTGCTTGAATATTTCATATTACAAAAGTAGGCCAACAGAAAGGTTCAGGACAGAGAGCAAACCACGTCAACAGCTTGGTTTGTCCAGATGCAAAATGCTTTGCTCGAAATTTGCTGGAGTAATTTTTTAACCAGCAGCTTTGCAAAAACAGATCAGCATGACTTTATCGCCTTGTGTCTATTCCATTTAACACTCATGCATTGTAAAATTCTGCACCTAGCCAATATAATGGATACACGGCTCATTCACAATATTTGATATCAGAACAGACATCTGCTTAGTGCATGCTTTGTAGGGTCATATTTTGAGGATTTAGCAAAATCTGTACACCTTTCACACACAAAACACTGACTGAAATTCAAAACAGGCATTGTGAAAAATCAAAACACCATCTCTTATTTTTAATGAATCTCTAAAACAATATTGCCCCTTTCAGCAGGCTTTCTCACACTGCTAGGGCAGTAATATAGGAATAATAGTCTCGAATGGCTGCATGTGGAGGGTCTGGCCATAATCTAATTACAGGGTGTTCTTCTGGCCCCATCGCTCCAGCAATGCTGTTGTTGGGAGATGGAGTTTGAGGAGATTGTGTAGAGTGTGGTTTGTGTGATGTATGGTCCTGAGTTGGCTCTCGTGGGTTCTGCTGCAGGTGGTCCTGCTGAAGGTCTGTCTCCACACCTGTTGCCGTTTCTCCTCTATTAGCTCGTGGCCTAGGTCTTATTCGCAGGCCTCATAATTCTAGAAGAGCCAGTGCAGTGCTCGTTACAGACTAAGGGCTGGATTTTCCCTTTAGATGCGGCTTGGGGGCGGGACAGCTGCCTTCCGGGTTCCAGTCCCGCCCCAATGACGTCCGACGCACAGACGCTATTTTGCATCAATTGGCCTAATTAAGCCCGCCCTGCGGGCTTGCCGGCCAATTAAGAGAAAGCCAGTGTCAGATGACGTCAGTTGATGACGCGTCATCTGCCAATTTTCTTAAAGGGGACACACACTTTTTTACAGCTGATTTTTCAGTGTTTGACAGCATTGAGGTGCTGCAAATACTGACAATCACTGTACAAAGGTGAGCCCTTGCACCCAGACTCTCCAGTGACTCCCTCCTTAGGCTAGAACAGATGGCAGCTGCAGGTGAGGTTACAGAAGCGATCTGTCGCTGGTGAGAGAGGTTCTGCCAATCAGGTGGGACTACACAAACACTTCAAAACTTGTTACCTACAGAAAAGTCTAAATACATTAAAAATGATTTTCCCAAAATTTTCTTACCTCGAAAACTCACCAGTGTACCATTGGATCCTTCACACCACTTCTGCAGCTTTCATCAATGCAGAAACATTACAGCAGACCCACAGCACGCCACACTTACCCTGGCGTGGTGTCTGGACGTCGGGAAGCCTGCAGTAGACCTGTCAAAATTGCAAAAAGCCTCTTAACTGCCTGTTAACAAGCAGTTATAAGAACATAAGAACATAAGAAATAGGAGCAGGAGTAGGCCAATCGGCCCCTCGAGCCTGCTCCGCCATTCAATAAGATCATGGCTGATCTGATCCTAACCGCCAATCTACTATCTACTATCACAGAACCATCTCCTGCATCTAACAGAATTGCACACACGAAATAGGAGCAGAATCAGGCTACACGGTCCCTGGGCCCGCTCCACTACCCACAGGGCCATGACCAATCTGAACCTAGACTCATGTCCAAATTCCTGCCCGCTCCCCGTAACCCTTAATGCCCTTTACTTCTAGGAAACTGTCTATTTCTGTTTTAAATTTAATTAATGATGTAGCTTCTACAGCTTTTTGTGGCAGCATATTCCATGGACCTACCACCCTCTGAGTGAAGTAGTTCCTCCTCATCTCAGTTAAGTGCCTATAATCCTCTTCCCGCCGCTAGGTGTCGAGTCCATGCGCAAATCGGGGACCCGACACCCGGGAAGATTGTTTGGAGGCGGGTTGACAGCGGGTTCGGGACCCGCTGTCAATCTTTGCAATTTTGCCACCGGTCCCGCCTCCAAACCCGCCCCCTGAGCACTGGCAAAATTCCCCCCTAAGCGCCCTCCGCAACACTCAATCTAGCACGGTTGTGCTGCTGATTGCAGGAAGGCGCAATCCCCTCTGTGGTGGATTCCAGCCCGCTCCAAAACAAAAATATAGCTGAAACACCTGTGGGGTGACATGAACCTGAACTAGTGATGTTTGGCCTCCGTCTGGAGTTAAGAAATAACAAAGTTCTTTGGGACCCACTTGGCATAACTACCCCCAGCACTATCAGCCAACACTCAAAATTATCACCCAGGAGGTGAAAGGGGACCAGAATAAAAGGGACCTACCCATAGAGAGTCCAGGACAGTGACTCCAATAGGACCACTAATATGTGGGACTCTTTTGTTCTCTGACCCAACTGAATCCCAGGAGCAAGAATGAGCAAACTTAGGTGAGGCTAATAGATTCTTCACAAACCTCTTTATAAAGTTGTGACTTATTTTAAGATGTGGGTAAAGTATTTATCTAATGCTCTTTCAATTCAATGTTAAAAAACATCATAATATTTTGACTCTTTAATTCATTCTTGGGATGTGGGCGTCACAGGCAAAGCCAGCATTTATTGCCCATCCCTAATTGCCCTTGAGGAGGTGGTGGTGAGCCGCCTTATACAACTGAGTGGCTTGCTAGACCATTTCATAGGGCAGTTAAGAACCAACCACATTGTTGTGAGTCTTACGGGTCATCAAGTAGAAAATAACCCCCACATTCATTTGTTTTAGATTTAAACAGTATGGGCTAGAAATTCATCTACTTACCGCCACTCTGCAGCGCCTCAGTGATGTAGTCCCACATTCTTCTTTCTGGAGGGTCACCTGGCCCCTGTGGGTAGAGGATCTGTTTTGCTGTGTTGACCCCCCTACACAAAGCTGGAGTGCTGTGTGTGAGACCCTGGGTGCCCCTTCCCTGGCTTGCTGAGCCATTTGTGTTAGTGCCGAAGCAGTTTTCCCATTTTTTGAGGCTCGGAAGGAAATTCAACTTTAAGTGCTGAATATTCACATTTGGGACTTAATGTTCCATTTTTTTTGAAAGGCAGTAAGGGCTGAAAAGTGCATTTTTTTTCACTGCATTTTAATTTGTATTAGTGCTGAGTGCCTTGCCCCTTTAATTCATAGCCCTTTTAATTTCCCACAATCCCTTGCGAGCTCCACAGCCTCGCTCCCACAGGCTGTGCGAAGCTGGATCGCCACTTCAGGACAGAAACTTCGCCTCGGAGGTCTCCACTAACGCCAGCAGGAGGGCGTTGCACGGAAGGTTAGCGCTGCACCACCAATCCCCAGCACCCCCCCCCGGACTAATTTATTCTCCTTTAGTGTTCAGCGGCCGTTAGCTCCAGTTCACCGGCAACTTTCGTGGTGAACCCGAATTTCTAGGCCAAGTTATTTAGTGACCTATGTCAAAGGCTTAGAAACTGGGAAGAATGCAATACTTAACAATAATCTCTTAACTATGGATGATGACAGCATTATCTATTTTATCTAAATAGAATACATCTTGTGGACTGGTTTGACAGTAGTAACCTACAAGAGGTGCACTGTTTATTTAGTATAAACCTCCTCTTCCTGTTGAAAATCTGTTGATATATCACATGTATTACACATGTATTAACTTTCAACTGCTGATCCCAGGGAGCCTTAACAATGCAAATTTAGTGAGAGAATAAATACATAGACAAATACCTAGTGTAAATATTCCCATATATATTTTCACAAGTTGAATTTTATCTGCTCACAGCTTCTAAATATTTGCCTATTTTGTGACGAACATTTGGTACAAGTGATTAAAAGTACTGATTGCAGAGACTGTGAAAAGCCCTGTAATGGAGACATTAAATCACAGCTTCATGGACATTGAAAGCTCTCGGATGAATTGAAATTCATAATGCACTCCATTTTATTTTGGCACGGTGTAGCAGAACTTCTGACCAGTCTGTAAACCTTAATAAGAAGGGTAACCACATTTTCACATGTACGTGTTATTGCTTTAACTGCTGCCCTGATCAGTTATTGATTGGAGCTCTGGTAACATATTACATTATGAATGGCTGGAAATCTGCCACTTAGTGACTACCTGTTTGGGAATCGTGCACGGCTTTCTTGTAAACAGCCTCCCTAAGGTGGGTTTGGGATTATGAGACACTTTCACAGTGTCAGTAAAATGTCACTTTAAGAGGGTCTACAGGGGTTTGCTGATGGATATTCTTGGGTTTAGGAAGATGGGCAAAGATACGATGCTCCTTTCACAATGTTAGTTTCCACAAAACCATAGGCATTCCTAGGGCTTTGCTGATTAATTGAACGTAATCAATTAATTGATAAAAAATTTTAATCAACAGAAAATGTAATGATCGACCGGCCAAGCAAGCCAAATGGTAAGAGCATGGAAGAGTCTTCAGGTACGTATCTTCTCATTACTGTTGCTCTGCTGATAGTTCAGAAACCGATTCAATGCACAAATACATTAAAAAAAAATTTTTTTTGGTTATTAGCAAGGCCTCATTGAGTGAATTGGATTTTGTTTAAGGTAATGCATAACACAGAATACACCTTGAAGCAGTAAGTGGTACCACTTTATGATGCCTTAAAGGTTAAAGGATTTACAAGGGGAAAAGCATTTAATTTCTAATAAATCTTGTTCATAAAAACACCTTTTTAATAGATGCCATACTGTACTGCAGAAATGCTTTTTTTAGCTGCAGGATGTAAATAATAATTGAACTTATAGCAGGACAATGGTTTTGTCTTTCCGTCTGAATGTCTAATAGGCTTCTTGTTCAGTTAAAGAGGTTAACTAAGGGAATATTTATGTGACACATTTATCATTGCTGTGCAGTAGTTTCTGTTTCACACTGATACTAAACTTGTGTAGTGTAAAGATAGAGTCAGGACCCGATCTGACTCCAGGGCAAAGTGGAGTGAATCTATCTCCTTCAGGGAATCTCACTGCGGGTCGCTCGTGTAACCACTGCATTCCATTTGTCAGTAGTGTAAGTGGACCCACAGTTCAAGGCTTTTCCAACACTTGATATGCTCCGGGAACCTACCAAAAAATTGTTGACAGTTTATTAGGAAAACATAGGAACGTAAACAATCTCTTGGCAGAAACTTTGTGGTTCCAGTAACTATGTGAGTATTAGAACCATGTGCAACGTTGCTTAAAGTGAAGAAGTAAAATATTGCTCTTTTGGAAAATGAGCCGAGAACAGCTCAGGTAATTCTTCCCCAGTGGAGCAGTGATAGTTTCCTGATATTGGTAACTACATTGTATCACACATTTACAAGCACTGTTAGAAAGCCTAGCCAATAACAAGGCTGGTTTAATATTTACACTAACAGATGCAAAATCTATATCTGCCTCACCCGAGACAGCATCACGTCTGTGTGAATTAGTCTCCGGACAGTACGAGATCAGCTATGATTCCCTCGAAGGTTGAATAGAATGCTAACATTCGCTCTCTAGTTTCAGATGTCCACTTGAGTGCAGTACAGGAGGGCTGCTGTCACATGTAGAACCCATACGGGCTGATTTTTCTGGCCTTTGTCCCCGGCGACTGCTCTTTCCTCAGGTGCAAAGGATGGAAAAAGGATCAGAGACCAGATTATCCGGCCTTCTGAGGTGGGTGGCAGAGGCAGAGCTGGTCCTGTGCCTGCAGTAGGCGCAGACCCAATGTTCCCATGGAAATGAACTGGGCCTCCCATCTCTATTTCCTCTTCTCCAATACATTGGGTGCCTGTTTTCAGCGGTATAAAGAAAGCAGGCGTTGGGGCCAGTATTGGGGAAAGTAGACCGGAGGCTCTGCGGGGGTCCCAGGGGAAGCCCGAGGGCAGAAGCCCACTGTAAATCAGGGGTTCCCTCCCCCGGACTTCCTTGGCCTCAGTCAAACTTGTTTTTAAACCTTTGACCACTTTTTTTTGTACTTGGTTGGTTTTCTCACAGATAAACCTTGGCGTTTTGGGCTGAATCTTGACCGGGGTGGGCTGCATAGGCTGGGGGAGGGGGGGGGGGGGGGCGGAGTTTCTGTTGGAAAACCCGAAAAATGGGTCTGATGGGGTGGGAACTTTGTGGGGCGGGCTTCTCCCCAAAGCGGTCGTCGCCTCCCTTCAGCTGCCGGGTTTCCCGAGGCCTGGGAAACCCGTCTGGCCAGGGTTAAACCTGCAAAGCAGGTTAAATCAGAGGCTGCCAGCCTCATTGAAATATTGAATAGGCCAGCCTGCCTCCTGGGAGCAGGTTGGCTGCCCGCCCCTTGTCCTGCCTCCATTAAACCCGGAAGTGGACGGGTTGGGGTTGGGTTTGAGATTTGTAAAGGTCTCACCCGACCCCAACCCACCGTTTTTGGGGGTTAAGATTCAGCCCTTTGTCTCTGAAAAGTAACTCCCGTTATGTTCTGCAGAGTTTGGTTGTTAAATTACTGAAACATTATCACTAAATAACATAAAAGAAAATGTAGTGACTCTTTCAGAAAGGTGTTTTTCAAAACTCATTTCAAGGTCAATCAAATTTATTGGTGTCCAAATTCCACTAATGACCATGCTCAAAACTGGTTACAAATCTCTGAGCCTCTTCATAGAATTCTGTTATTTGCACCAAATTCTGCTTCCATCCTGCAGGCAATATTTTCTATAACCGCGACAATCGCTATTCATCTTTCAAGCTAGTTTCATTATTGTACTTTTAGTCAGTTACAACCAAGTTCAGGGTACATTTTGCCATGACATTGTACTTGCTGTGATGGAAGTGTTGCGCAGTGTGGCAGTCTCAGCGTGGGTGGAACAAGGATTTAAAATATATTGGACTTGTTGGCTGGAATCTTTACCTTGGAGTTGGGTTGGGTGCGTGCGGGCCGTGTAGTGGGTTGGCATCCCGAAGATTTGAACAGCGCATTCTGTGCTGCGCGTTTAACTCAATGGCAACAATTAAGAGTCATGCGTGTTTCTCGGCCCAATTAAATGGAGCGGGCCTGATGATGTCAGTGGCTCCAAAACCCAGAGGACGTCCGCCAAAAGTGTCTAAGCAGTTGCAGCAGGGAAGTGAGCAGCCTGCCTCTACCTCTACCTCTGCTCCTCGTAGAAGCACTTGGAAAAGAAAAAAGACACAATCCTAGATGCACAAGGGTATGCACATGGGTGTATGAAAAAATGTAAATGTTAAGGTTCAGTTATATTTATGATGCACATAAATGCATTTCCCATCTTGTCCATTTTTGCCTGCTATCTGGGAAGTGGCTTTGTCACTTGGAGTGAATGGCGAGACATGACTTATCCTCGAGCAATGGGGGTTTGGGTGACAGGAATGGCTTGGTCATTGTACGACTGCTTTGTGCTTTTTTTGGGGAGGCGGGAAATTAGTACAACATCTGGCAGCCATATGGGTGCACTGGTTCAAGTTATGTAAATCTGGTCATTGTGAGGCTATCCCGGGCCTCCCGGGCAGAAATGTGCACTGTTGCTGGTGCCATCTCCACCTCAGGTTCCTCCTCCTCCTCCTCCTCCTCGTGTTTGTGTTCCTCCTCCTCTGAAGAGGCTGTGCGCTCTGCACCTTGCTCCTCCTGCAGCTCCAATCCTTGCTGCTGCACTGTGTTGTTCAGCACACAGCAAACGATGATGATTCTGGAGGCCCTGGCTGGTGCGTACTGAAGGGCTCCTCCAGATCTGTCAAGGCATCTGAAGTGCATCTTCATCATGCCAATTGCTTGCTCTGTGACACATCTGCTGGACATGTGGCTGTCATTATAGCGCTCCTCGGCCTCATTACTTGGCCTCCTCAGGTGCGTGAATCCTGTGTATAAGAAGTTAAAGCCAAAACCTGATGTTAAAAAGGCAGTTAAGGGTCTCTCAACAAGCAGTTAATGACCTCAATGAGGTCGCCTGCCTCTCCCGAGCGGGTCCGTGGCGTGCCTCGAAACGCACCCGAGTTAAATGTGGAAGTCGGCGGGTTGACGGCGGGTTCCCGATGTGCTGTCAATTTCTGCAAATTTAACTGCCGACCTGCCTCCAAACCCGCACGCTTGGCGCCGGGAAAATTCCGGCCGTTGTATTTACTTAGAATATTCTATTTTGATGCCCAAATCAGGTAACATTTCATGAATGCGTTGGTTTTACTACTGTTCTCTACTCATAAAAGAGACAAAGATATATTAGAAAAAGCAGAATTAAAATTGAGACAGGACAGGCACAAAGTGTGGAAACAAGAACATTTATCAAATACAAATTTCTCCAGACAGTGCTCACTGAACTTGTACTATATTGTCAGAGTCAGTATTGTGGTAAACAAATGATGAAAGCATTACTTAATTAATAATGACAACATAATAAACATATTTTAGTAAATACCGGCTACGGTTGGGCAGAAGTGCGCTGTTACGAAAAGGAGCATTATTCCTTTCAAGTAGTGATTTGAGGCAAATGACCAGCCTTCCTGGCCACAGGGGCCACTCTCATTGCGGTTTTGATCCTTTGTTGTTCTTCAGGCTGAATGATTTCCTCAGCAGGGTCCCTTTAAAAGGTTCCCCGTGAAATTTTCTCCTTGGTTGCTATCACCCGACTGAGGACAAGTGTCCTTTTACTTCTCTCACTAACTCGCAATTCTCAAACCTCTTCTAATAGTTTGTAGCAACACTTTTCAACTTTTAACACAGGTGGAGGGGCATTTCAAAGATAATTCCCATTTCTTTACAAACTAAGAGTTTTTTTATTTCAAAAATAAACTCTGTTCAGACTCAATTGCAGAGAAAATATATTTAACGATTCACTTCTTAACATAATACAGCTCTGACGCAAGAACCGACACAAATCGAGGTGACGAAGTAATCATTTGGTTATAGTTTCCATTCATACCTTGAATTCAAAATTTATGGGACACACATTCTGCCCTTGTGGCAGCTGTAATAAGCTTAATTGCATCCTTAGCACATAGAATGGACCATGGAGGCAAATCTACAAAGGGCAGTGCTTAGTTTAGTTGGAAACCTACAGAGTTTTCGGCAAATCAAAGTGTATCACTGAACGATTTGATGGTTTGTCTAAAACCTGTAAAATATTCTAACTGGGACTTCACGTCTAGAACTAATGCACTCTCAACATTATAGCTTGTTCTGAAGTAGCAGGTACCCCTCTTTACTACAGTATTTCTATTCACACGCATCTGTTTAAAACCAAACTTGACACCTGGCTCCAGACATCCTGTCTTCAGCTGTACATTAAGGTTGTTCTCTTTCAATCTCTGCTCTAGAGTAGTGCTCTGCTGTTTTTGCAGGATCTGCCTGTAACCCTTTAATTCCTTAACTTAAGAACCCTGAGTTTCCAGTTTTCATTAACTACATAGTTTATCAGAACCCTTATCATTACTAATAGTCACTATCGGGTTTGATGGGTCACGTTATTTTTTTTATAAAAGGCCAAGTATTCTGTTAATTCAATTCAATCTTATTTTCTGCAGACAAAATAGTTTGGGTTATTTTGACAGATTTGAATATATATCTAGGGGGCCGATTTTAACTGTGCCTGCCCAGTGAGTGGGCAGTTAAAATGGCCACAGCGACTTGCCTTCTCCATTCCTGCAGCCTTCCTGTGGGCAGCGGGGTCCTTCTTTAAACATGCAGATTGCGATTATGTCTTCGGAGCCTGACTGCAATTTTAACCCAAGGTTGCCATTGTGGTTTCCTTGCCAGGCTAACCTGGTGGCAAACAGGTCCGGGGTCAGGACTGGCCCACAAAGGGACCTTTTTAAAATATTTAAAAGATCATTTTTGTTTCATTTCCTTGTGGACCAGGGGGACCACTCCTTCTCCTCTGGGCCCCACAAGGAAACCTTGGGCCTCTCCTTCCCTGTCCAAAAGTGGCCTGTGCATTATACATGGATACTCAAATGAAAACTATTTTGCAAGAAACTCAGGAATAGTGAAACCAACTTTACATTTCAGTACAGTACTGTGAGAGTGCTGCAGTA